>VWZG01012475.1:163080-333997 GCA_013396735.1 Grallaria varia | reverse complement strand
GAGGGGGAGGCGGGCGGGGAGTGCGTTTTCTTCTGGTGATCAGAGTTCTGCCCCTGTTTTTACGGTAGATGCCAGGGAGCTGTCAAGACCTCGAATAGTTTTGCAAAACAACGTGTTTTTTTCCTTCTCCAGGCGAAAAAAATACCAGGTTGATGCGGTGGAGTTAATACAGAAGAAAAGAGAAGAAATACATGTTCCCCGCCTTTAAAGGGAGCAGTGCTTACAAACCGAGTGGCCCGTTCTGTGTCTGTTCCTCATTTTCATGGAAAATGTTATTAAGGTTGGAAGATACCTCCAAGATAACTCCAACAAGGAGTAAGCTTTCAGGTTCTAAGCTTTCACCAGTTAAAAAACCAACCCAAACCAACAGAAGTTGGGCAAAATGGCACAGCTCTTCCAACGCCCACTGCCTTAGGGAAAGACACGGCCCCCAACTACATTTGGAGAACAGAATAGTTGATTTTATCCAGAAAATACAATACGGACCACTGAAATTTACTTCTGTTGCATATTTTTTCAATTGGTTAAGGACAGTTTCTTATTCAGGAATTGCTTCCTTATGATCTTTCCGTTGAACAGCCACTGAGACAAGAAAAAAACTGTGGGTTTTTTCCTTATATACTAATCATTGAGTTTCTCCACTCTCAGTTGTGGTCTTACATTAGGAAGTGCTCTTATTTTTACAATTGACATTGCTTTGTAATTTAATTTCTAGAGAAAAAATTGCTTTTATTACCACATAAATGGATTTTTAAGTGACCCTGTAATTTCCTTTTATCCTTGAGGGGTTTTTTTTTTAAAAAAACACAACGTTTCCTTAAATCAGGAGCATTTCAGCTCCTGTGGCGCTTCCCTTTGAGTGGCAGCTTCCATGTGGAAGAGTTGTCACTCCGTCATGTAAGAACAAGCTCCATGCAGCTGTCCTTTGCACAAAGCTGCAGCAGCCACCTGGGGGCTGCATCCCCTCCTGACAAACACTTTGGATAGTGATGTGGAGGTAAATCAATACAAAATGTTATGCCTTGTAAATTTAATCTTCAGCTTTTTTCCCCTCTTTCCTTCTTATCTTCCCCTGAAGTGCTGGGTACTTTTCCAGTTATCTGGGAACAACACCTGTTCATCTCCAGTAATAGAAATCCCAGAGCAGTCGCTCATGTGGAAAAATGGTTTTATGAAGTGTTTGGATACTTTGACTGCGGTAAATTCTCTCTCTCCTGTTCTTGCTTAGTCATGCCTCTCTGTTTCAAGTCTGTTTCCAGTGTCTTGCTGTTTCCTTGTGCTCCCTGTGTCTCTTCCTGTACTCCAGGGAAGCATGAAGTCCTTAATATCAACAACTGCTGTCCCACTGCTGTGTATCACCAACCTTTAGGAAAAGCATTCTCTATACTGGAAACCTCAGACTGGCATTTGGAGCAGAGGACCAGGGTGACCCGTTAAGCTCTAGCACAGCTCCTTGTCAACAGCTTCCCTAAGGAATTGCATTGGAATTAGCTGAGTAGCACCACCACACGTTTTGCACAGCTAATGTGCTGAGTCACTGGCGCAATAGAGGTGCTTGAACAGAACAAGCTGGTGAGATTTGTGTCACAAAATGTGACACAGCAGCTGTTTGTTCCTGCCGACAGATTTAAGCTGTTTCTTTAACTGAATGGCTTAGGAAAACAAGCAGCTTATTCCCATGTTGTTATCCATTTCCATTTATTTTACAAGGCATTGTTCACACAATGATAACAAGGTACTGATCCAAACAATTCTGTAACAATTAAAAAAGTAAACATTTGTTGTGACCATGTACATTGAATTGCACTTTTAATAACAAGCATTACACTTATATTTCCATGTCGTACTTTATACAATACATGGATGATTTACCCAAGTACTGGC
This sequence comes from Grallaria varia, assembly GCA_013396735.1. NCBI lineage: Eukaryota > Metazoa > Chordata > Aves > Passeriformes > Formicariidae > Grallaria > Grallaria varia. The sequence continues at coordinate 332,113 of VWZG01012475.1, read as the reverse complement.
AGTAGTGAGTTGCTCTCAGTTAAAAGTCTCATCTGTCATGCTCATTTTTTCCTAACTCTTTAGGATTTGTGAACTTGGACACACTCAAAGGCAATTCCAAACCTGGAAAACTTCATTGGAATGGAGTCAGAGTTTTGAAGCTGCTCTGTTTTCAGTGGGCTGAAGTGAATCCACCTAAATGGCAGGCACAGAGGGAGCTGGATCATGCTTGATTAAACCCTTTTCTGTACTTATGTCCCATCTTTTCCCAGTTCAGAGAAGCCAGGTAATCTTCTTCCCTGGGAAAACAACAGTTCCCAAAGCTCCAGAGAGCTCCTGGCACAGCTTTTGAGGGTGGTATCAGCAGCAGTGCAAACCCAGGGATTACTGGAAGGAAGGAATTGAGATCTGGAGAAATATCTGGGAGCATCTGCTCTGGTTTGCATTGGTAGTACCATCCATGTATTATATAAAACACAAAAATAAGAGAAACTGTAAGGAAATTAGTACAGCCCAGGATTCTGGTGGTATCAAATCACAAATGAAATTTATGATACCAAATCCTTTTGATGTATTTATCCCCTTGTCGTTCAGTTTCTTATATATTATTCTATATATAAGATATACTTCTCCAAAGATACATATATATTCCTTTACAGGTTAAATAAAAGCAAGTCCCACTGAATAAGAAAATAAGAGGAAGTAATGTCCTAATTCTCTACCCATATCTTTTTTTCTTTTTCAGGTAAAAATAGTGTGAAATACATTCAGTAGCAAAGCAGTTGGAATCCAGGAGAAACAGAGAGCCCTGTATTCCCGGAGAATTAACCTGTTTGTGTTAAGTCACAATCCTGAAATAAATTGAGTAGACTTCTGACTTGGGAAAGATAGGATCTTGATCAATGCTGAGCATTATTTATCCAGTTGCAAATTCCTTCCATTTCCCAAAAGCCATCTGTGGATTAGCCCAGTTCTAAAGGCTGCTGTGACATGCACCTACCCTAAAACTTGAGGCGTCCAAGCTGGAGTGCTTCGTTGGCTCCCCTTAGTGCTAATGGGATAGCTCCTAGTAGGATATTAGCATGATTGACAGAAAAATAATTCAGTTTTACCCTTTGTGTTTGCATGTCTAGAGCAGCCAGCTGTGTGCACAGCAGCCCCTTCAGCAGGGTCTGGATGGGACGGGGGTCCTCGTCAGCCTTGAGGGGAACATCTCTGCCCTCTCTTCACAATCAGTGACACTCACTATGGTTTTCTCTCTGGCAGCTGGAAGAACACCAGCACGTTAAGGTAAGAGTGCTTCTGGTTTCAAAGCCAAGGGTGTTTAGGCTTCGGAGAAGATGCACAAGTTGCCAATTATCCCTGAGTCTAGCAGTAAATCAAAATCAGAGGTATAGTTCTACCGCACATACAAGCAGTTTCATGGATTTCACTGCAGCTACCTAATAGAAGGAAGGCAACAGGCCAACCTTGATCCTGTGAGAAAGCATGGCATGTAGCTTCCCATGTAGCTTTTGATACTTCAGTGCCGGTAAATGCAGATTTTTATTTACTCCTTAACTGCCACATTCAGTCAGGGAGTGGCATCAGGACTCTGAAGTCAATGGGATACTTCATGCTCTGTCAAGGGGCTGAATTCTTGCAGTTCTAGACTCTTTGTTTCCTTCCCCCCTTGTAAATGGCTGGTTTTATTTCCAGTTGTTTTTAACACAATGACACAGATGATCATTTATCTTAAAAGAAATTTCAAGGGCCAACCAAGAGATATCCTTTAAAATGCCTAACAAGGAAAAAACCCATTGCTTACCTCTGTAAGCACTTTAACATAGCCAAAGCAACGTAACTCAGCTGTAGCAAATTAAATCCTAATTAATGGGCAGGACAAGGGTGGGTTTGTCAGCTGGCAGTTCTGATTACACGGCTGACTACCTTCCCTGAGACGGGTTTTATTAAACATTAATGCAGATGGACTTCAGGGATTTTGCAGTTTCTTGGCTTAACTCCACACATCATATTTTCTGCTTTTTTCTTTTTAATTCTCTCCAGGTATATTTAGAAATGTAAACTAAGTGAAGTCCTACTACTTTAGAATCTGAAGTTTGCTTCACAAAGATAATACAAGACTAGTTCACAGATGTACCACATAACTAAATCAGCCTTGCTTCATTTAGCCTGTAAAGTGTTACAGTCGAAGGAAAAACAACTGTTTTAACTGAAAAAAAAGTACTGTTTCTTTTTTTGCCCCCCATATTAGGCATCTCAGGAACAGATTAGAATCCAACAAGATGAAACAATTGTAGTAAAAGTATTCTTTGGAGGTTTGTCCCTAATCAAAGGCTTTGTTTCAGAATGGTGCATTCTCAATAAAATTAAAAAATAGGATTTAGTCCCACATTTAGTGTTTATCAAATTATTTTAAATTAAGGTTTGATGTGGGCACATAGTTCAATACTTACTCAGGAAAAAGAAGTTAATCACTCCAGACTTACAAACTCTGTTAGCTGTCCCAGTGCCACACAGAAATAAGAGTTTCAGTGAGACTTTGATGATGTTTCCTGCTGAAAAGCTGAAGAGTGAGCCAGCTCTCCCTGACAGATCCCTGTGCAGGTACCCCTGTCACACACAGATCTGTTTTCTTGCAGGAAGCTAAATTTCCCTGCAGCATCTCTAGTCAGCAGGTAGAATTTTAGCTTGCCTGGTCTAATTCTGCAGTCCTACTTCTTTCCTCATTTCTAAATATTCATCAAGGTAACACCATAAAGCTATTTTTTTATTCTTTTAATAGTTTTGAGAAGACACAGTTTCCACCAAAATACCACTCTTCCAAATGTCACTGCCAGAAATGCTACCTTGATCTACATCTGGAAGGTGGAAATCATTTACTGCCTTTATGTTACTGCCTTTCTGAAACTTCCTTTTGGTGATGTAAGCCAACTTCCCTCCTAAAGAGTTTGAAATCATCACAGCTAGCAAACATAGATTTGTTCTAGAAAGTCAACTTCCAAAGTCAGAGAACGGCCACACTGAGAAAAGGGATGTCATGTCAAAGCTCATTCCAAGAAACGTGGTGAGCTTATTTATCAGTTCCTTTTTGATGAACTGGGCAAGTCCCACTCTATGATCTGCTTGCACTCACTGGACTCTTTTGAGATAATTTAACTCATTCTCTTGGCAAAAGACAGACCAGGAGGGAAAATCCACACACATATTTTGGTGTTGTTTTTAATCATCTCCAGTAAGTGCTGCAATAAGGACAAGGGACAGGACTGTACAGCAGGGAGTTACAGGGGTGAGATCTTTGAGCAGCAGTGAGCTGTTAACTCATCTGCTCAGGGAAATCACAGTATTACACATTTTTTTATTATTACTGCATTTTTCCAATCAAGGTTTTAAATCCACTTCTAGGTATGATTTAAGATAAATGAAATGAGAAATTCAGACACTTGTCAAACCACCAGTGTCACCTGCGGGCACAGTACTCTCAAATGTTAACAATCAGATGTTCACCAGGTATCCTTAAATGTCAATTCAGATTTATTACAAATTCAAATTCCCATTCTGAGTATGAAGCAGAACTGGTAAGTGAATGACTAACGCTGGGTTTAGTCAGTCAAGAGAATGGAAACATTTATGCAAATATTATGAGCAAGAAAGTGTCGAGGGAAAAAGACCTTTGCTAACATTTGCAGAAGAAATTCCCTCTGTTTCCCCCCTTTTTTTCCCTCACTGCATTAATATTTACAGATAATCACTGTTCTTGCAGGTACATTTTAGAATAGCTAATTTTTTTAACCCCTTATTTTTAGAAGAGTGAATGGTGTCAGGGTGCTGATTATATTTTAATTGCTACTTCAAACAGCTGACTGCCTTTCAGAATCTTTACTCTGGAACTGGTAACATTAAATTTGTACTACCCTGTTGAAAATAATTCATAATTATGCTTGACAACAAAGCACAAGATGGGTATAATTAAATTTTATTGTACAAAACTGACAAAGTATGGCATTCCTCAGAATTAAAAAAAAAAAAAAAGAAAGAACAGAACTAACGTCCCTGGAACAATTTTGCAAATGGAACAATTAATACACAACCTTTAGTCCAGCAATGACATTTACCTGCAAGACCATCCTTAGACATGACAGGTATAATTAAAAAAATATTCCATCAATTCAAGCAATAGTTTAATTTTCCATGAAATAAGTATTTCTATAAACACTTTATGTTCAGTCAAAACAAACGCTTTTGAACTTTCTTACCTTAAGAGATATAAAACAACCAGACAGGTTTGGGAATCACCAGAGAAGTCTACCCCCACAGGAACGTTTAAGGTTTGTATTCCACTTGAAAATGCTTGTTTTTATAAAAATAAGTAATACCAACGTAGTATTTCCTAACCAAATACTTCTAGCAAACAGATCTTGCTTCTGTGATGTTTTATTCATCAGTGCAGCAAAAGCCTTTTGGGTATTTTATTTGAGACCTCATTTCTGTGTCAAATTTGGAATTTGAATGTAGACCCAGGGAAAGGTTTTAAATACTTTTATTCATAAAACCTACCCTTTATTGCACAGGATTTACAAAAGATCAAAACTATGCAAGGTCTTCACTCTGCTTCTCAGTAAAAACGTCCAATAAATAGTGTTGGTTTTCCCTTTATCCCAGTGGAAGGAATTATTCCTTGGAATTCTTCGTATAAACATGAAATAAAAAACCGGGCACTAGTTAAACTTTATGTTAGATTCCAGTTGAGCTGTAAATAGCCATCGAACAACAGTGCTACACAGACTGTACGACTTGCATTTCTGAAGGGAAAACAATCCAAACTATGAAATTGCTAGGGAAGCTCTTAGCATTGTGCCAGGACAGCACAAGCCTATCTCTGCTATGGCCTAAGCTTTATAAAAAGTGCTTCTCTGCAGGACGCAGTCGCTGCAACTTCTGAGATGGTCCCAGGGCCTAAATCATCCCAGACACCCACCCACACACTAGTACTTACTACACTGTGCTTTCTAGGGAGAGATTATGCTGCAGTACTTCACATTTCCCATTCTCTCTCTTCCTCCAGAAGAAGAAAAAACCTTCTATGCAAGATAAAAATAATTTCAAATTAGTTGTGTATTAAAGACCTAGTTTTGAAGTATTTATTTAACATCTAGTCATATAAAATAATGTGTAAAAGTATGAAGGTATCAGAACGTGGCTTTCAGCAAGGCAGTTTGGGAAGTAAGAATTCAACATAAACCAGGAATTATTTTTTTTCCGCCCCTTCGAAAAGGGTCACATCAGAAAATGAATGAAAAACACCGAAGAATTTCACTTCAAGCCTGCACTCCTGCCTTTTGTCCTTTCCCCAAGAGGAGAGACCACTGGAAGAATCCTCCAGGGTTTCAGCTGTTGTTCTTTGTGCTCTTGTGCCGGGTGTGGCCGAACTATGTGCTGCCCTCTCTGGGGGGCGGGGGCGGCTGGGGCTGCGCCGGGGCCTGTGTGCCTGTGGCCGTTTTGATAGAGTTCAGGGTTTTGCTAAACCAAGAGTTTTTGGCAGCTTGGATTTCATTCATAAGGGCTCCTCTCTGGTGCTCCAGCTCCTAAGAAAGCAGAATAGTCAGAAGTGATCAAAAATCAATTAATTAACAAAAAAAGCATCTTCACACTCAGTCCCTACAGTCTAGCACTTGCAACCTCCCAGGCACTGGGGAGAGAAGACAGATTGAAACTGCAGAAACAGCACAAGATACTTAAATACACAAATAAAAACCTCTGCTCTTTTTAAGACAGTTTTTTTCTGGAAGTTCACAGACACATCCATGCAGGTATGTGCTCCTTTTTGGAACAATTTGCATGATTCAGAGTAATTCTGAATGGAGCACAACGAGGTTAAGGTCACCGCCCTGCTGTACTTGGACTCCACATACCTGAATTTTGCACTTGGCTTCCACAAGCTGCAGTTTGGTCTGTGCAAGTTCCAGCTCCATCTCTCTCAGCTGCTTCTTCAGTGCATCCTTCTCATCATCTATTTCAATGCCTTTGTTGTCCGTGCTTACAGCAGGCAGCTTCAGAGCCCCCTCCTTGCTGAAAATCTCACTGCAGTGCTTGCAGGCCATCACTTTACCCTGAAATACCCAGAAAGCCCATTTTTAATCTGTATTACAGGAGCTGTGCTTCTTGGAAGAGGCTCTTTTGTGTCAGACTGCCTCAATCTCAAACCATCTAGCACTGCAGTTTTCATATTTGGCATGAAAAGAATTTGAGAAGCTCATGAACAATTTCCAGGGTAGGTTAGCCAGTATAAAAATTTCTAAAATCCACACTGTCTAAGCAGAGACTTTGCTCCTACATTAGAATTACTCAAGCCCTCTTGCTACCAAAGCTTTGTAACGTTTTGCAGTATTTTGTCAGCACAATTCAGAAGAATAAATTAAACTCTGAGCAGATTAAAAAGCTGGTCTGGCTCACACAAACTAAAACAGGGTATTGAGCTATTTCAGCACATTACAAGAACATTGATCCTAGAATTTATTAAAAAGCAACAAATCTGGCAAAAAGTTTGTCTTGAGTACTAAAGAAACACAAAGAACCTACAGCAGAGGGAAAACAACTCTGCCTACTCAGTAGTGACAGAGCAGTGGGATGGAATTGTTACCTGAGCAGGGAATGTTTCTCTCTTATGCAGATGTTCCTGGTAAGGGGTTTAGAGAAGGGAGAGGAACCCTGCAGGGATTCAGGGGATGGCCAAAGCTGCACCATTTGGTTTAATTACTTAAACTAATTCTACTTAAATTACAGGAACCCAAATATAAACCTTGCCCAACCTGGCCAATTCCAACCCCTCCACTGTGCACACTGGAGATGAAACACATTTTCTTTTCTACAGTCTTTTTTTCCCAGCTTATCATAACAGGAAAAAGAAAAGCCAAGTACTATACGCACCTCAGTCTGAGTGTTCCACCCTGTCTGATGTAAGATAAAGAACAGTGAAAGGAAATAAACCCTTTCCTTGTTCACATCTGCTGAAAAATGCATGTGGGGCTACTGATGTTATTTTAAACTTCAGTTCACATTTTGTTATGTATCCCAAAACATTCCATATGTTGCATTGTTCTCACCTTCACAACTTCCAGCTCATCTTTACTGGCCGCCTGTTGTTTTTCCAGCCTGGTACTCAGCTGGGAACAAATCTGGAGCAGAGAAAGCAGTCTCTTATCTCAAGTTTACTATACTAAAATAGAATCTGTGCTTTTTAGCAATGATTTTTGTTAGAACAAACATTTCTCAAACTCTGCCTCACTCATGTATGTGCATTCCCTCTTAACAAGTCCACTGCTGCTGGTAACGATAAAAAACCAGCAGCATTTAATACAGAGCCTGAAGACCAGGACATCTTGTGGAGGAATTGGTTTATGATGTTTATAATGCGTTATGTCACGGAGTACAGAAGCATTCACCCAACAGTACCAAAATTAGCTGAAAGACAGGTTATTCCTGATTGCCTAATTAGTAGACTATTAGGAAAACCACAAAAAGATTTATGACAAATTACAAAGTTGCCCTCTGAAAGCCTGAAAAGTAGTGGAGCTTATTTAAAGGATGAGATCTGCAATGCTGAAAATGCAGCTCTGGGAACAGGCTGAAAGAAGAAATACAAGGAAGTGTCTCTGGAACAGTACCTGTTTATACTCTGCAATAATGGCTGTGGTTTTCTTGATCTCAGATTCTGCCTTCTCCAGCTGCTTCCGGAAGACTTCCTTCAGCTAGGAGTTGAAGGAGAGTTACACGCCACACAAAAAGAAGTTCTCAAAATGCATCATCAGATTGTTCTCTGTGTCTCGCTGTGTTACAACAGGTCTACAGCTGCTTCTTACCAAATTCCAGTGTCTGATTTACTCAGTATAAAAATACTTACTATATCAGTGATAGCCAAGAAGTCTATACTGTGACCCTTTATCCCTGCTTAGAGAACCTTCTTCTGTAGCTTAAGTCCCTTTCTCTGTATTAAATGGTGGTACATCATGGTCCACAGAAGACAAAATGGCAAAAATAAAAATCAGGGTGTAATTTGAAACCTACGCATTAGATACATAGGATTACAAGAGTAAGACTGAATACTTTGCAAATGAGTATAAGGCCAGGTCTAGTCAGCAAAATTCTCCCAACCCTCAATCCTGTTCTGCTGTAGGTTCCAGCTTCTGGCAGGAACATTCACCACTTTATTTCAGTGATCCAGCAGCTGAAACCAGAATAGACTTTTACAGGCAACAACTCCTCCAACTCCTCATTTAGATAACTGAAAAAGGTCTGATCTCCTTAATTGCGATTGCTCACTACCAGGGACAATGACTGTTAAATACTGGGAAGAGGATAAGCTATGGAAACCTAAACATTCAGAGCTCAATAAAGGAAAACACTGGGTAAAAAATTACTCTGGTTCCACAAACTTTTAATTGCTACCTCATTTTGAAGAAAAAAATCCCCTCTGCAACTGCAACACATCCACACTTTCCTGCATATCCTTTTGCCTGCATTTCCTAGCTGAATGGGGAAAGCTGGAGAATTCCTTACCTGAGCAGTTTCCTCTTCCTGCTTCCGCTTCTCTTCCTCAGTCTCCACCAGCTTCTGTTTGGTCAGGAGAAGTTCCTTGTTCAAAACATCTGCTTTGTCTTCAGCCTAACATCAGAGACACTGGTGTAAATCAGATGTTATCTGTGCCAATACAAACACACTGGGATATGCAGCTCAGAAATACTGGAGATTCAGGTTCTAGCACTGTGTTTTCCTGCCCTCTGAAGGCTCCCTGTTTTTAATACAAAATTCCCTTTCCAAGTAGCCATTTACTGAATTATTTCACCGTGTTTCAACAACTGTGCAAAAGGAGCCTTTGGCCAAGTGTTTACCTCTGCCCACAAAAGCACAGATACTCTGTCCTAATACAAACAGTGATGCACAGAATGTTTTTGTTGGGACCAACAATTTAAGTGAGGAAGTAACTAATTCCATTTTTTAATCTGTAAGCAGGGAAAACAGGTAACTGTAAAAAACTTAGTGTCTGCACTGCACCATACAAAGTGTTCAGGCAAAGCCAAGTAGTGTAAGACAAATGGGACCACCAGATAAAATGGTTTATGGGTGCAAAAAAGTATTACATGGAGCAACTTGACACTGTGTGTGCATTAGGGAACAGGAATTTTCTCCTTTCTTGGAAGGGCTAAACTTATGGTGACACATCCTAGGAATGCTCTGTTTTTGTGAGCACTGTCCTCACCGATCACCAGGAGAGAAATGTAGTTCTCAATGTCTGGATATGTCCTGTTGCCCTCCTCAGCTGGGAGATACACAGGGCACCTCACCACTCCTCCTGTTCAGAAATGAGGTGCAGGACAGGCAACAGTTGTGGTCAAATAATACTGCGTTTGCTAAAGCACAAGAAGGAAAAGGCCACTGGAAACAACAAGTAACTGAATGGAACTTGTCTACAAGCTGCAGTCAGGTTTTCTACCACTGCTGGTAGCTTATCTTTCTGCCTTAGTGTTAATTATTAATGAGGGTGTTAGTGGTGATTGTGGGCAGCAGAAGCAGCTCCCACCAGGGCCACAACTGAAGAGATGGATTTAGGATTCCTGCATTGCTTAGTGTGTATAAGGCTGTATGGAAGAAAGGAAAACAAGAGTGCAAGAATGGAGATTTGATTGGCATCTTAGAACAAAAGAACTCAGGGATTACAAGGATATTTTCGATGAAAGACTTGTTTCAGATATGCTTTGAAGGAACTACAAATCTTTCCTTCTTTCCAGTTTCTCCAAGCACCTGCAGTGGTGTTTGGTATCTCATCCTTGCAGATGAGGAGAGCAGTAGCACAAAGCTTTTCTTGCAGTGCCTGGGTATGGGAAAACTTCCTGGAGCCACTCTTGTCTACAAAAAGACTGGGAAAGTGCAGGAGAGCAAGGAATGGGACTGGCACAGGTACATGCTTGGCAGCCTTGCCGTGAGACTTGAGAAAAAACAAGCACGGACAGCAGCAGACATAAAGCTGTTCCATGAATAGCTAGAATTCCATGGGAAGACAGAGCCCCTCAGCACATTGGTTTTGGCCTCCATACGAGCCTGTCTGCTCCATCATGCAGAGCACATCTCTGTGCTCACCCACACAGCTCACAATGTTGGAATCCCTTGGACCCAAATCAGCAGAGCCTAAGGATCTGCCTAAGCAGAAGCACAACTTGCACAACCATGGTCAATGATGTTTACAGTTCTGAGGTTAGAGAAAGTGAGCCAAATACCTATGGGAAATCCAACTGAGAGGCCCTTGCAGGCAAAGATTTTACATCATAAAAGGCACTACAGCCCTCACTGAGCAATGGACTAATGAGGTGTGAGAAGTTAGGCCCTCCTGTATTTAGTACCTTAACAACAGCTGTCACAGCATTTATCAATACCACACAGAACACTTCAGAATGAGAGGGCTGAATGTGTAGTTTCTGAAAATCATTTCTGAGGCAAAGGGCTCTGAATGCTGCTGCCCTCCACATTCCAGTCTTCACAGGGAGCAAGAGCAGTTATCAACAAACACACAGGAGCCCTTCTAGTTTTTGATGCCAGGCCACTTCATTATCTCTGAGTTTTGCTGACTGTACTAAAACGGCTCTGAAAACAGATCCACGTAGACATTTTGCAAGGCAACTTCCCTTGAAACTAGTCTTTCAAGGTATGTGATACCTTTTTCAAGGAAATGTTTATTCTGTGGTACCTGCCTGAAGGCTATGGCTTACATTTTCTAAACAATCCCCAACTGAGCAGGTGCAGCCAGTGTTGGCCAGACACCACTGAATGCCTGCAGTGACATGTGGAAATCCAGCTGATGGCAACTAGGAGTGAGGTTGTCAGGAAAATAAAGGCACAAATAATTACACTTTTAATGCTGTGTTCATACTCTCACTTGAGCACAAAGCTGGGCTCCTAAAATTGGTCTTACCAAGCCTGAGTTGGGACCATCTTAGTGAGCATTACCTGGTCCAGGTCATTCCGTAAAGCAATTTTGCTAGTTACAAGCTCATGGGCAAGGTCATCGTTTTCCTGCTCCAGCCTCATGCTTGCTTCTTGGAGCCTGCGGTTTTCCCTCTGCGGAAAGAAAGCAACAACCAGAAAGGAGGTTAATCCTTATCAATACTGAAGAGCAACAAGCGAGTGTATTGTATGTGTAAAACACCGAGAAGGCGAGAGTGCACATGAAGACAGGACTGCTGCTCTGGGAAACAACAGTGAATTAAGCCAGCAGTGCAAATGCAGCAATTCCACTTACATCCCAATGGTTTGTCTCACGTTTCCCTGTCAAAAGTAAACACACCTCTCCACAAAAGCACTTGGCTTCCGCGTGCTTACCATCTAAAGAAATTAGACAGATAAAATCCCACACAGCAGCAGTGAACAGGGACCAATTAAGAGTTACTCATAATAATGTTGCCGATCGGAAGTAGAAAGCTGTCCTGCTCCACTTTACAAAATTCTGTCTGCAGGGATCCATAAAAATAGTCCATTTTGTAGACTATATAGTGCCAACTACCCATCTCCTGCGGAACCAGCAAAGCACAGCATTTAGCAGGGAAGTCCCTACAGCTCGTATATCCTGTACTGCCATTTGTGCACTACTCTGTAACTCACACCAGTGACACCAGTGTGTGTTTTACAGGAAACCTGCTGAGAAGAAGTGCCAGGTGGGAGAGGGGAGCTCACCCCTGAGCACAGGCCCAGGACCTGCCAGTGGGCAATGACTGGAATACCAAATGGAGAACTCGAAGGCTACAGGCCCTCACTGCACTGCCCTCCCTACCCACTCCACAGATGCAGAGATGCCTCTGTGGAGCACTAACCATAGAAGGTAAGTGCACAGGAGAACAAACAGTAATGTCTTTTTAAAAATCACTTTCAGTGACTGCTCTTCTAGGGCTGAGAAACAGAACCATATTCAAATGATGCTTGTGGGTCACTGGACTCCCTGGGGTCCAACATCAAATACACATCCTCATCTTCAGAGGAACACAGCCAAGGGGGACAGATAGGGGTGCCCTCCTCAACTGGATTCTGGGGGAGAAAAAACTGTGCTGGCCATAATATGTGTATCTTTCATACCCAAACAGGATGCAAAAGGAAACTGTGTGCTATGGAAATTCAAGGAAAAACACCATGTTCATACGAAACTCCTAGGTGAAGGAACAACAACAATGCTGAGATTTCAAAAGGACCTGTTCTCACTAGAAAGGTAAGTTATGTTTCCCAAGACAAAACAATAAAAGTCAATATATATCAGCACTTAAGACAGCAAAAAAATTTCCAAGAGTTACTCAGTGAACGCATTGCTACAAAATGTGATTTCTTGCATAAGCACATGTTCACCCATTTGCACTTCCTCCTGCCTACCAGCTATGCTCAGATACCTTTTTCTTTCCAAAAATCACCACCATGAAACTGCAATTTTCATTTCTGTTGCAAGCAGATTTTACATGCTTGCCTTAAACAAAACCAGAACAAGCAGAGCTGTAAGAGGATGCTCAAAAAGGTCCCTTCTGTGTGGGAACTTCCTCTGTGGCAGGAAGCAGAACCCCTACAAATTCTCTCTCCTTAATATGACCCTATTGTGCAACTAGACCAGGCACTGCCCTGTACAGGAAAGTAAGTTTGTTTCCTTTCCAAAAGTTTGTACTTTGAATAGCTTGTTTTGTACAGCAACTGTAAGTAAAATACTTCAGTCTTAGCAGAGTCAAGATAATCACTGCTAAAAGACACACAACTTTGAGGACCTTTCTTATTTTAATTGTACCAGAGCCTGTATGAGGACAGGGAATTTTTAAAAGTAAAATTCTTCTCTAAGGATACTATAAACTTTAAAAGTGTAAAACGAAATTATAGTCCATCATCACCACCATCTCTAACATGGCTTCATTTCTGTTACTTTGTTCAGACCATCTTAGAAATGTTCATTTTCATAGACACAGCTCTGCCAGCAAAGACCTGACTTCCCCTAACACCTGGGAGCAGATCAGGATGATACTGCTGCCAGGTGCTGCAGTACTGGTACCTTTCCATAGGGATGACACTTAGAGGGAGAAAGCAGCAAATTCTTAAGACTTTCACAAACATAACCCATTTGGCTTTAACGCTTTTGCTGTGCCTTTGCCAAAAGCTTCAGTGTCCGCAAAGCAAGCTGCAGTGTGAAGTTGAGAGTCCCGCTTTGCATTCGCAGACAAGTGGGTAAGCAAGCTCCGTGCTGGAAATGCGCTATCCTCCTCTTAAACGAGAACGGACATGGCACAGCGGGAGAAGGGAAACGGCTCTTACCTTGGGCATCTGGTCAATAGCTCAGAGATGTTTTGAGCTCGTCCACCATACTCTTAATGTCCAGCTGAGAGCCTCTCTTAGGGCCACCTTTACTCTCCCTCCACCCAGGGCAGAGTGCCCGATTAGATGGTTTGTCTTTTCCAGCTCCTCCCCCCAGACTGAGCAGTGAAAAACTGCCTCCTTCCTCAGGAGGAAACTTTTAGTCTGCTTAATTCTAAATAAAACCTAACATGATCACAGTAAAGAGAGAAATAGCAAATAACACTTTTCACGTGTAGCAAACTATTTCCAATGGCTCTGAAATATTTACAGGGTTTTATGAAACAAGCTCACAACGACAAAGTTCAACAGATGGAGCTGGTTCCTTACAGCAGGACTCATATCACAGGCAGCATTTTGTAACCTGGCATCAGCCAACTAGTCAGACCTGAACGTTGTCCCTGGTGCAAACAGACAGCTTCCTGCCCCTTCTCTACATGCCACTACATTTACTGACTATGACAACCATTTCCTTCTCAGCATTGCTCAGTTTCCACCATCAGTAAAATAAGAGATCACTCTTTCCCAAATTCCTCCTTCTGGTTACAAAAGGCAGCTGGTGAACTCTGGTTAGCTGTTAAAAGGAGGATACTGCATTTCCAAAAAGGACAAACACCACTGATACACACAAACACAAATAAACTTACCTCCTGTAAAGTCACAGACCAAATACTGCTTTCAATCATTGGTGTAAAGACAGTGAAAACAGGATATAAAATATTTTTTAATACAAACAATTAAAAAAAATTGCTGATTCTTCAGTGGGTTTTTGGTTCTGAGTTTCAGAGAGGATATATTCCAGCTTCCATCACACACTGGATGGAAAGAAGGCAAACTTGAAAGCAGTAGGCAAGGCTCAACTCAGGAAGACTGAAAGGCTGAACTCCACCCTCTGCTCCCTTCCAGCCTGCACCAAGGAGCAATTCCTGAGGTTAGTGGATGATGCATCCTTGCTGAGCTGTACTCAAGTGGGGTGTAACGAGTCACCAACCTCCTTAAGCAATTCCGTTTCTGATGAGCAACACCCTGCGCTGGGCTTGGCTGGGGCAGAGTTAATTTTCTTCACGGTGGCTGGTCTGGGGCTGTGGTTTGGATTTATGCTGGAAACAGTGTGGACAGCATAGAGATGGTTTTGTTATTGCTGAGCAGGGCGTGCACAGTCAAGGCATTTTCTGCTTTTCATACCCCCCATCAGCGACGGGGCTGGGGGTGCACAGGAAAGGTGGGTGGAGACACAGCTGGGACAGCTGATCCCAAGGGGTATTGCAGACCTTATGGCAGCATGTTGAGCATGTAAAAGCAGGGGAAGAGGATGGAAAGGGGCATATTTGGAGTGATAGCATCTGTCTTCCCAAGTCATCTCTGTGCTGTGATGGAGCCCTGCTCCCCTGGAGGTGGCTGAACACCTGCCTGCCCACAGGAAGGGGTGGACGAATTCCTTGTTTTGCCTGCTTGAGCACACAGCTTTTCCTTTCCCTGCTGAACTGTCTTCATCTCAACCCACGAGTTTTCTCACTTTTGCTCTTTGGATTTTACTCTTGCTGGCTGGAGTTAAACCACAGCACACCCAAACACCAGATCTCTGGGCATGAACAGATCCTCAACAGTGGAATGAAAACACTGATTAAAATTCACTTTTGATGTGGGCAAACTGAGGTCTTCATAAGAAGGGGCTCAATGGAAAGGGCTCTTGATAGTGGAGGAGCTCTGAAGGAAAACCCTGTGAACCTCAATCTAGAAACCTGAACGTCTTTTACAGCAAACTATCCAGGAAAACCTCTCATGGGAAGCAACACAGAGGGCTCCTGGAGTTTTCCATTTGGTGACTTTGGAGAAGCATTGCCCACACTGCCCCAGCACATTTGGTTTTTGAAAAACCACAGACAATGTCCCACACATCAAGAGTCATCATGTGTTTCCTCATGATGTTAACATTCAGTTACCACGACTGAATAAAAATGACCAGTGTATTAATTTTTGCTTCCACTTCAAACACACAAAAGGCTATTATGTCCAAATTACACATTTATTCAGACACACAACTTCTCTGCTGCACATTGAGGCCCACAGAGGAAAAGGCCAAACAGAACTGCTTGCAAAACTCCAGCCCTTCTTCTTCTCTTTATTTTAAATCAAGTCCCAAGCTCAGTTCTGGAAATTTCTTATCAAGTCAACCCAAACCCTGTTACATGAGGTGTTCTCAAACACAGAAAGAAAACCCTGTAATATTTAGAAAAATATCAATCTAAACTACATTATTACTTTTCCACACATACAACTCACTTTTCTTCCTGGCTTCTGTAGGCAATTTGTAATTTATTTCAACCAAAAGTCATGAAATTTGGTGACAAACAGCAATATAGAACACACTTCCCTTTTGCACCTTTTAAAAATCTGACAAAAATGTGATAATTTGTTATGAAGTGAAAAAAAAGTCCATAAAACCACACATTTTTCCTATATAATACTTGTAAATACAGGAGGAAACAAACACCAAAAATAACACACTTTTTAATACTGTTCTTTTGGTAAATCAAATCACAATCAACATGTAAAATCTGAGCTGGGTGGGAACTCCTGTGTGTGTTAACAGCTCGTGGGAGCACATGAATTGAACATGTCAAGCAAACCTGCCTGGTTACTGGTGGGCCAGATGCTGCGCAACCAGCACATCTCCCTCGCTCTCCACACACCAGCAAGACATTCACTTCCTGCGAGGGCCGGGTCACAGCGAGGTGTCTTACTCAGACATCCCTCATCACTGTAGCCCACAAGTGCCCATGTCTCTGTGGTCCTGACAAACCTTTGTTGGCAATAAACACTGTAACACACTGCAAACAACAAAAAGTCTACAAACTACAGCTAAAATCTATCAACAGACTGACAGCTTGTTTCCTTCCTGAGCTATACAAGAAATATTCTGCAGGGATCTCCATTCCAGCGATCTCATCCATGAAGCATTGCCTTCGTGGGCAGCAAACAAAAACCTTGTTTTGTTCTGGAAAGAGAAACTGTCAAATTTCCAAGGCTGCAGGGCTGTGGGGCACAGCCCACACAGCAGGAATTGACAGCAGGGCTGTGCTAAAAGGCAAGGCTTTTGTCCTCTCCCAAACCAAGTCCAGCAGGGCAAAGCCCTGCACCGGTACTGCCCAAATGAAATGCATCTCTGACCACATGGGCTGCAGAGCACTCACCAAAAGGACAAGCAGAAAGTAAGGCTGGCTCTCCACTTGCTGTCTGTGAGGTGTTTTGTGCTGCCCTTTGGAAACACTCCTGAAACATCAATTCCTACCAACCTCAGCTAGGCACATGAATAAAATCTTAACAAGCAAGACAAGGAACAAAGAACACTCACAAGCATTTTTCCATGACACCCATCAACTGAAGAACGGGTACGAACTTTGAACTTAACTAACCAGTTAAGGAGACTCTCTAATCACAGCATCACTAAGAGGATCAGACCCAATCCAGCTTAATAAAAAAATCCACAGTGAGTTTCAGAAGCGTGAGCCAAAACCCTAGGCTGTGATCTTGACTGTGACAGTGACTCAGATCAACAGTGGCCCAAGAGTCACTTTCTAGATCCTCATTTTCAGCTTGGGATAATGTTCTTCACTGTCCATCGCCCATGATTAACTCGTTAATATGCTTCCACAGAGCTTTAAAGAACCCTTATTTGTTTTCTAAGCATTATTTTAATTCCACAGTACTGTAAGTGAACCACTGGAAAAAACACTTAAAAGTTAATCAGCAGCAAGTTGTGTTTTTTTCTAAATAGGTCATACTTGCTTTGGACTCTTGGCTGCCACAGCAGTCCCAAGTTTCACAAACAATAAAATGTACACTCTCTAATAGCAAAAAAACTACAGTTAAAAATAAAATTTTTCACAGATAAATGCTTTTTAGAAAAGGAGTCAGTTTGACTTTCTCTGTACCTGTAGGTCTACCTTGCCACAGTTATGAATTAAGGCACAGTCTCTCAGTACAGATGTCCATACTTTGGTTTTCTGAGCACGGTGCACCTTCCTTACATTCACAGACCACTGTTGCACCCTGTGTGATTATTCGGCACTCCGCACTCCTCGCAGACTCTGTACCAACCATAATGTCACTTAACATATTAAGGCACAATGAAGAACAGCAGGAAAACAGTACAGGGATACGTAAGCAATGTCAGTTCCCAGGTATCCTGGGCAGTGGGCAGTAAGTGCTTCATCTCTGCCAGCTTCACCGAATGGTTCAAAACAAGGTGAGCAATGACCGGACCTTAAACACCCAGTGAAGTCTGTGCCCAGAGGCAGAGCCTCCAGCACACAAAAGCTATGGCAAAAGAACACAGCTGTGACAATGAAAGCAAATACATAAGCAAAGCTAATCCAAAATTAAAGAACTATTCTTTTCTGGTGAACTATTGAGCTGTCATTACCAACTGCACCTTTATTTCTCTGCTGCTCTAAAGCAGGATATCCATCACTACTAATTCCACTTCAGTCATATCCAGGGACTCCAGGGGAGCTCTGGGTCCCACCGTACCAGGCATTATCTTAACAAAAAATTACTAACACTTGGTATAAACAGGAATGAATGACAAGAGTCGCATCAGCCAAGGAAGAGTTCATCTTCCAAAGTCTCTCTGGATGCCACTGCACACAGCTTGTGCTAGAACAATGTTTACTTTCTCCTTTTTGTGTCTGTAGCTGAGATCACCCTTTGTTTCTGCGGCTCATGAAGATCTCCCGTAAAAGTGCAACAGCAGGAGAGTTACCTACAAACATATAAACTGAAAGAAGAAAAATATTATATGTGGCTACATGCACATGTCTTGAGAGTTACAAATTGTGACTGAAATATTCCTGGAAAAAAAACACTAAGTCCAAGCGTTCAAAGTGCTTGTTCATGAAAAGGGATGAGTTTCACCTGGCACTGCACTTCCCTAAGGTCTGCACTGGCACATCCTGGGGAGGTGAGTGTGGTACACACATCTCTACCTAACCACTGGAACTGGGTCACTCCCATGGGATCCACCAGTGGAATAGGTTCCCGTATAGCATCTCCTACCTTGTATCTGTCCATAGGATCTTCCTGCTGCAGCTGACTCTCTCGCATGGTTTGGTACTCTCTCTCATATTTCTTCAGCTTTTTTGTTGGCACCTGTGGAGCAGATTTGGGAAACATGCATTTAAAGATTAGAGGAACACCGGAAAGGCTGTTTGAAAGCTCTCCTTGCAAACAGGAAACTGAGGAAGTGCTGGAAAGCTGCTGAATAAAGTCACTCCCCGCTGCCCCCCCTTCCGTACTCAGCAAACCGTGTCGAACACTTACCAATACAGCTCACATCGACAGAAATCTTTCTGTGCCCACTGCTGCTAATTATTCAAACATTTAAAAGGAAACAACAGTAAAGCAGAGACATTTTAATAAGAGTAACAAGAAAAAAAAGAACATGAACAACAGGAGTGGGAGAACAGGGCAAAAGAAAACACACTTTGGTATGTATGATTCACCAATACAATGCCACAGCAAGGCAAGTGTTAAAAGTGAGAGGAGAAGAAAGGAGTGGTCATACCAAAGGACTGGGCAATTCCCTGGGGGAGATCAGAGTAATGTTTTTTATTGCTTGGAGAGTATTAATGTCTAAATTACAGCCTGTGACCAATGTCTTCATGAAGTCTGGCATAGGAGCTCTCCTAGGCACAGGTGGAGACACTGCAGTGCAGGGAAACGGGGAGGCAGATCAGAAAAATTACAAGCAAATTCAGAAACAGCCATACAGAAAGGTCAAATCCTAGGCTGCCTGGTCCTGAGAAAACACCACTTCCACGTCAAACATTGCACAGAAAGAATCTGTGTTCTTTTAAACTGAGTATGGGGATCCTCTGCTTTCCCATCACCTTTTAGTTGGGTATGCAGTGCTCTGTGAGCGATTCCCATCTCTCCCTGGAGAGCTTTGACAGCATTACTCAGGGAACCTGCTGGCACTCAGAGAGATCCCTAACGCCATGTACCACCAAGAGTGTGAGCACGGGCTTTCCCTGGATCCATGATACAGATATCTGTTCCTCTAGCCTGTATTGATCATGTTTATCTGCCTCCCTGTGTGAGGACATGGCACTGTCACCTTCCCTTAGGGCATTAAACTAATGCCAATGAGCAGAGATATATGTTTCCATGTAGATTTGGTGCTGGTTTTCAGCCCAATACCTCCTCGCTCTGCAGTACAGGGAGGGACCAAGCAAATGCTCGGTGTTGCTGCAGAGGGAGGTACAGGCAGCAAATGTGAAACCTGTAATCCGCACAGCACAGTGCACAACGAGCACTGATAAAGCAGCATTAATTTCAACAACTACTGATGGAATCTGGAAGCAAAGAGAAAAGGGTAAAGATAAAATCATGAAGCACTTTGGGCAAACATAGAAGAAAATTCCACTTTGATGACACTTAATAGTGCAAAACACCATGAACTGAAAACGACCAAGTCAGAGATGCTTTTATACATTTCAGCTGAACCAGACTCGTAACTCAAACCCAGCCAGCTTTGTCCTACCTGCAACCTGAAACTGTCGAGGCTACTTTAACATTCAGGAATAAGAGATCATTTCACAGTAGCGTTCTAAATGAAGTGAATCCATCACACATCTGAAGCCTGATCCATCCCTTCCTTCCTCCAGGCTTACTTGGCTCTCATTCAGAGAGCCAGATCCAGGCTCCCAGACTGGGGTGTTCTGAGGACACCCTCCAAACGCAGTTCTCCTGTGCTTCTGGGCAGTTTTCTGTTCCAAAAGGCAACCAGGGAGACACTGTGGAGCAGCATGGCAAAAAGGCACAACACAGGTGTAACTCAGAAGGTGAGCTGTTCGAAGATTATCCTGATTCTTGATGCTTTTCACTGAAACCTTTAACGTGCATGTAAGAACTAAGTCTCACTACACAGGGAGAGAGATAAGCCTCCCATCCACACAGCCACATGAATGCTTTGGTAAATCTCACTATCTTTAGGGACAGGAGTTATAAGGCAGGGTTTTTTTGTGTGTAAATAGGAGAAAGAATGGGAAGCAAGGTGAAAGTTGCAGTCACAACCCTTTACCCCCTCTGCTTCACCACAGCCTGGCCCCGGGTGGTGGGACCTGCCAACAACGTCACCTTTACAGCTGCCTGGAGCAGCACCTCCTTTTCACTACAGCCACCAGATCTGCTTCAATGGCTTGTGAACAAAAACTCTGCTTCCCTCTATAATCCAGAAGATACAGACAAAATAGAGCCTAAGGGTAATGATGCGAGTAACTAACTGTTACTGAGAGAGCAAACAGCACCACTGCGACCCAGATGCCCACACCCAGCACTGCACCACAGCTGTCCCTGTGCACCCAGAGGTCACTGCTGCTTCTCACTGACACAACCACTCACACTCAGCAGCCAGGGGCCTGCAGCTCTTCTAGCACCCTTTTTTATGGTAATTTTTTACACTGCTGGAGAGCAGCCTCATTTCTCTGGTTTCATATTGTATTCTCTCTCAAGATGAGGCAGAGTTTACCTCACACAGAGTCTTCCTGGCACTTAATAATCTGCCTCAGCAACACCATAAATTGGTATGAACAGGTCACATCACAAACCATGTGATCATCAGTGGATCAACATGGGTCAGCTGCTTCAGTTAACTCTGCTCTCCATTGTCTTCACCTGTTTCCACTCGCTGACAACTCACAACCACCTCTTAATACCTGATCATTCATCCCACCAATCATTCTTATCTGAAACAGGGATCAGATCATGAAAAGTGTAAGCATCGGGTGTGACACAGAAAACAGCTTCCGTGCTGCTTGACAAAATACGGTGACTGATGCATGTCAGCAGCTATTTATGTTACAACTGTGTCTTAACTGGGAAGTAGTACCTAAATATAGTCAAAGTCTATCTTAAGAGGCTGGGGGGGGGGAGGAATTCCTATTAGAAACCAGCCCATACTAATCCACTTATAAAATAGAAACTGGAACATGTATGCCTAAGAACTTTGGCAGGGACTGTGCTTCACTGTTATTGTCTATTCAGCCACATTACTCAGAGGAATTTGATAATTTATTACAGCACTTTCTTCTTCTGAGTATATACAAATAAATGGAAAAATATTTAAAAGCCCATTGCCATATTTCTCAATTTAATTCCCTGGAACAGTTTGTGAATTCAACAAGGGACTTCTCAGTAAGCCCTTTCGTAAGTAAGTGCATAGGGCTAGTTATGCTTCAGTCTTCATGGACTGAGTGCTCATAAATTCTCCGTAAAAGCTTCTGCAATATTGATTTTTTTTTTTCTTTCTTTAGCACCGTGGGGTATATTGGTTCAAACTATGGTTATCAAATTTGGGAGACTCTTATGGTTTATAAACATTGCTCATCTGTTTATCTCAATATCTTATCTCATTGACTCATTTTATGTTTATTGTCTTCAAGAATAAAATCACGTTACAACTAGTTCCACGTGGGGGAAAAAGCCATGCAGAGCATCTTAATAGAACATCCACGCAGAAGAACTGAAACAACCCAATGACACCAAATGCTCAAAGGACCTGCTGCAGTGAGGTGAGAAACAAAAATACTTTGTCTTTAGCTGTCCCTGTTCAGACAGGGCTGGAAAGATTTGCTTCACCTCCTTGGGCAACCCTGGGCATGGGCTGCGTGCCGAGCATCGGCATCCGCTCAGCTCCAGGAGACCTTTCCCTCACTCTGGCATTTCTTTGGCTGTTCACAGGCAGCTCAGCCTGACCTTGCTGGATTCATAAATCACACGCCTCTGGCTCCTTCCTCCCAAATGCTTTATTGCTCCAACGCAGCCCAAGTGCTCAGAGGAGGCAGTTATCATTATGTTCATTTGACAGCCAAGGAAATGGAAGCGGAGATGTAAAGTGATTTCCTGAACATACTGCAGACAGCCAAAGGCTGAGCCAGACAGTGAAATCCTATTACCTGATTTCTGATTTCCAGCACCGCCACAATGCCAGACTGTGCAGGGTCTCTCTTTCCCAACTTCCCACTTCTTTTCTCCATCTAGCACAGCATAAACACTTCAAAAACACATTGTCCCACCACACTAACAAAGTAGCCATTATTCTGTGATCTCTCCCCTCCTGACATTTTTTGTCTCTAGTTCCTGCCTCAATGTGGAAGAAAAAAAATAAGAAAGAAAAAAAGCAGTCAAGAAAGTGTGCAATACTTTCCTTCCCCATTCTTTGAAGCAGGTGATGTAATTTTCTGTTTCACTGGCGCTAGATTTGCTTGGTATTTCAGGCTGAGGAGAGATCCTGTGCCCCTCCAAAAGCGAAACTCAGCTTGCTTGGGGCGAGCGCTGACAGCGACCACAGACACTGGCTGCAGCCCAGCCTCCCTTTTATCCATTCACCACACGCAGCCCAGGCTGTGAGCCCCAGGATCAGCCCACACTTATCCCACTGCTGCAGAGCAGGACCATTTCTAAGCAGAGGTGATGCCAGGGAGCCCGGCTCAGGGGTGCTGGGACCAGCTCAGCCCTTGTGCATGGCCAAGAGTACCAGCTGCAGGGGGCTCACAGAACCACAACACATGTGACCCTCTTGAGGACATCAGTTAGGCTTGTGTGTACTTAATTCTCTTCACCTTATCAAAAGCAAGCTAATTTCAAAATGACACTTGGTTCTATGTCAGATGAAGCTTGTGAGCTTCAAATAGAACCTTCGTCAGATCAGTGACAAAAAATTTTCCATCACAAGCATCATCTTAGTTCACACTCGAAGTTGTACCAATTTGTTCTAGCAAATACTTCATATTTAAAATACAACTACATGAGGTTCAAGGAAGGAAACAACTCTATTGTAAGAAATACAACTTTATTTAAACACTTGATTAGGCCGAATGAAGGCTTTTTGATGTAACAATGACAGCATTACTGGTCTGTGGAGCCATTGCTATGGATGCCATTGTCCTTTCCTTACAATGTGGCTGTCTAAAGTATCCTGCCACGTCTGTCACTGGGAGTAAGACTCAGATAAGCCACTCATTTTTCCTTTGGGAGGATGCAGCAATCAAAAAGGAAGAACCCCACAGTACTCTGTGGGCACAACAGACTTGTTTCTTGGATTAGATTTAAAGGGGTCAGTAAGATGTCATATTTAGCTATTATGCAACACTATGTGAACAACTGTATCTCCACAGAGATCTTAGCCACAAACATGAAATCTGAGACGAAGAGAAAAAAAAAATCATAATTTCTCATAGAACTGTTTGTGCTGAGTAGTCCATACAGAAGAAAACCTGCAGCATTCATTTATGAAAATTGATGTAGGGATTAAAGTCAGCTGCTGCCTAAAGGAAATTCATAGGCTGGAGCACAGCTTGAAGAATTCCCATTTCTCCTTTTGACAGTGTGTACAGAAGGGCTCACTGATGGCAGGCTGGTTCACCATGGGTTTGAAATGCAGTGGAAGAGTCCCTATCAGTGTTTCACTGAGCTCCAGCACCACATTCAGGGCCCAGACACCCTCACACCATAAAGCTCATACAAAACCATCTCACCCCTGAGTTTGGGGCACAATAAACCCCCTGACTGTCAGATGCTATTTTACCATCTAAGCCTTAAGGAAGGTGATGATCCCTGAAATTCTTTGGAAACATATGCTGTGTTGGAGAGATCTCCTGCTGAACCTGTGGCTGTCTGAGCACTGCTGCAGAACAGCATCTCTCCACCTTGTGTTTGGAAATAGAACTGACAAAAATGCTCTTTTTACATCAGTGAAGCAACTCCACCCCAGCACACCTGAGTATCCCTTCCTTCCAGGGGGAGAGTTTCCTTCCTTCCACGGTCAGCTCCTTGCCAGCTCTGTAGGTTTAGGAATTCCTACAGAGATTTTCCAGGATAACACAAATCCAACCTGAAAGCTGGCTGGAGGCAAAGGAAACCAGCTTTGCTGTAAATTTTTATTTAAATCTTCCGTATCAGTCCATTATGTAAATATCTCAGCTGCATCTGAAACACCCACAGAAATTTGTAAAAACAAGGGAAAGGCAGGTTGCAAAATTTACAGAGCACCTGCACCATTTCCTGTGATTCAAAACGGCAGCGGCAGAGTCAGTGATGCTGGATCATTTCCAACATCAGATCCTTTTGTCAGATTTTAATCTCTACCATTCATCTAAACCTGCTGAACCTGGCATAACACATTAATTCTTCCTAGCCCTGCTGTTTAAAGATCTGCTTAGTTAGGCTCAGTTAGCAAAACAGTTAAGTTAAAAGAGTAAGCTGAGACCAGGAGATGTTCAGTAAGCCCCACTGTACAGTGATCCTGAAGCAATACAGGAAATGAGAATGGAATTTGGATTCTCTGAACTGTAACTTAAAACACTAATGTGCATTTTGACCACAGTGCTTGTGCTTGAGAGGCTGCAGGGACACCTGCATCTAAAAAAAGGGATCAAGGAAAAGATGTTCTGCCTGTGGCAGAGATGCTTCAAAACATTCCTCTTCAGATCCCCAAACTGGCTTTCTGCATTCAGAAATTCAGTTTCACTTTGAGATATGGAGGGTTTATTATCCACTTCAACTCTTATTTGTTTTAGCAAAGAAGAGACACCTTGAGTGGCTGAAAAGCAGTGCTTGAAAATGGCTGATTATTTTCTGTACTTGCAGCTCCCCCAGACACAAGAGCTTCCTCTCACGTACAGATAAGGGCTGCGGCCCCGAGACACACACAGGGAAAGATCAGCCAGATCCACTGTGTCAGCCAGCACACACCCTGCATTTCAATGGCTCTGGCCAACAGGAGCACTGGGGTGAAGGATGCCAACACCAAAAACATTCTAGATGAAAAAAAACCTGCGTGCAGATCATTTTTCTTATCCAACATAACTTAAACAATGCCTGAACAAGGATATCTCTGCTACCAAAGACTATAGAGACTAAATGAACTACCTGTATATCCCAAAGCCACAATGAGGCTCAGATAAAGGGGCAGTGACACTGCCCAGCCAGTTGGGACATGGCCCTGCTCTGGGTAACACAGCTCCCACGAGCAGCAGCAGCTTTTCCAGCACAGGATTTATTCACTGCTTGGAGCATAACAGCTCCAAGTGATTCTGCGTGTCTTACATACAGCATTTGGCGCTGACAGTTTTCTGTGTCTCCTTGGTGACTACGCAAAATGCAAGGTACATCATTCACTCTGATTTAGATCTAATCCATACCCACAACAATTTCAGAGCTTTGCTTGCATTTCTCAGCACATCACAGTAAGGGAAGAGAAGGGCAAGCAGGAAGACAAGCCTTCACCACCATCCCTCCGACAACAGAATCAAGACACGCAGGAGAAAATCCCCAGGCATTTTGTTACATCAGTTAGCAGAGAAACAGTCTCTCCCAGCTACACTGTGTTAGGGTTTGCTTCCAATCTTGTTTAACCTGGCAGTACCACAGACCTATCTCACAATTGCCAATACAAGGCCAGCAACTAATCAGTAACCAGGTTGAAACTGTTGGTTTACCAAGGCTGTAAAATCTGTCACATTCATCATTTTTATTCCACAGCTTTCAGCTAATAAACCCCCTCATCTGAAATCTGAGGCTGGGGAAACCAGCTGTCTGCCAGACAGACTCTTCTGAGTGACCAAGCCACGTCTTGTCTCCTGCCACACTCTGTGCCCAGCATGAAAAATAATCTACTTCCTGAGATGGAGGATGTGCTAGATCACAACTCTGAACCATATGCCAGGTAAGCAAAGAACCTCACATTCCTGGAACACATGTCCTGTGTGTTAATATTGTTTTACATCAATTCTGTGTCACAGTATCAAGAAAACTGTAATGCTGTCAGACTTTACATCTGCATCTTTAAAATCAGCACCAGATCTCTCTGATGTGAGGGGAGGTCCTTGATGCTCAAACACCTTTTATTACTTTTATCAATATTTCAAACCTACAAGTTATTAAGCTTAATTACTTTTTAGTGCATTACTCCACTAGCAGAGAACAGATACCTCTTCTGTGCTTAAGCTTAACCATTATGGACCTGTTGGAGTGGGGCCAGAGGAGGCCATGAAATTACTCCGAGGGCTGGAGCTGTCTTGCAGTGGAGACAGGCTGGGAGAGCTGGGACTGTTCACCTGGAGAGAGAAGGCTCTGGGGAGAGCTCAGAGCCCCTTCCAGTGCCTAAAGGGGCTCCAGGACAGCTGGAGAGGGACTGGAGAGGAACAGGACAAGGGGGAATGGTTTCACACTGCCAGAGGGCAGGGTTATATGGGATACCAGGAAGAAATTCTTCTCTGTGAGGGTGAGAGGGCCCTGGCACAGGCTGCCCAGAGAAGCTGTGGCTGCCCCAACCCTGGAAGTGTCCAGGGCCAGGCTGGACGGGGCTTGGAGCACCCTGCTCTAGTGGAAGGTGTCCCTGCCCATGGCAGGGGGTGAAATAAGATGATCTTTGCGGTGACTTATAACTCGAACCATTCTGTGATTCTATACTTACACTCAGGGCTCCACAATCCCTTTTGTTGTATCTATAGTTTTATCTGTATTTCAGCAACTTTACCACATCCTCTCAAAAGCCTTGGCTTTTTCTACTTGCCCAGCTCTAAAAACAAAACTGCTAAAAAACATTCTTTAAAGCTGCACATGAAATGATAAGCATTCTGAAAATACCAGTGGGACAGTGTCCAACTCCAAGGTACCAGCAAGGCCCACCAAACCATGGCACAGCGTTCTAATGCAACAACTAACACGTGCCCTGTGCCCTTATCTCTCTAATCCTTCATCTGCTGAGAAGGTTCCCTCCTGTTACCCTGTCGAGTGTTGCCTCTGGAAGTTTTACATGAGTGTGGACAATCTGTGCTCACTCCTGCCCACACACTTGCCTTCTGTGGTATCCAAGGTAATGCACAAATAAATACGATCTCTTTTTTTGCACCTTGATATGAGAACTCGGGATTAGTTTGGCCACTCTACCTTGGAGCAAAAGCACAGCACCCTGAGCTTAACATGCTGCTCTAAAACAAACCATTCTAGAAACCTGCAGCTTTGCAACATGAACGACCAGAGTCACCAGCATTCCAATCAACATAAGCAGCTGGTTGTTGGTGAGCTCATGTTGACACAGGCAGAAGGAAGGAATAAAAGAAAAAAATGTGTGTATTAAACAGCGCATGAAAGCACAAACTCAACAAGGTAAAAACCACTGAAATACATTTTCCAACTTCAGCACACAAAGGATACCAAATTCTTCTGAGAACTGGGTTCAAAGAAAATTAAAATAGTTGTAGACAATGAAAACAATGTTTGTAACTAACACATTCTCCTGCACCTTCTAGTAATTAAGAAATTGGACTTCTATAAAGAGATAAACAGCCTTTTCATTTGGTTTCAGTAGTCCTTTCGAAGTCCATGAATGTACTAGATATATATGACCAATAATGTCAAGAAACTTTTTCCAAGTTTCTTCTCCGAAATAGGCTTGTAGTGGTAACAGAAGCAGAAGTTGAGTTTCTTGAGTGCCCAGAAAAACTTTTACTGATTTTTCCTGAAATTTTTTTAAAGAACAAGTTGAGGAAGCTCCCAAATCCTGATATGCCCTTCTTTTGAATGTTTCAAAATTCTGTTCTTATTTATAAAATGCCTATTTGAGACATTGATTAAATAGTTCATTCTTGATCTAGCAACAGTAAAAAGGCAGCAAGAAGAAATGCTTTCAGACATGAATAAAAAAATAACCAGGAAATAATATAGATTATTAATAAAGAACAAATAAAACAGTAATTAAAACTAAATGCAGAATAAAAAAAGTCCAAATTCTTTCCTGAGTTCCATTAGGCTGGATGGGATTCTAGAGCATACGGAAAAGCAGAGGATTCCTAAGTGTTGCTCACATGCATTAATAATTAGAGCTCAAACATAGTTATGATTCAGATGAGTCATTATTGCCCAGAGAACAGCTGAGCTCTGTCGGAAATCAGGCTGCAGGTTTTTATGCAGAGCAGAGGCACCGACAGAAATAGCAGATGAGATCTCTGGTCCACTCATATTTGTTTTCACTAAATCCTTAAAACCCTAGAGATTCCCTCAGAGCAGAAGAAAACCCCTGTACTGCCAACATTTAAGCACCACCAATCAGCCTATCTGGATGACTTTGGTGGGCTGAGGACCAGGAACCCACCCAGATGTTCTGCAGAGCTGACAAGGATCTAGCTGATAAACTGGTTCCCCACCAATATAATTTTGTTAACTGTAGGTCCCATATTACTCTTTATCTACAGGTCTGATTGATAAAAGCAGCTTTACAGTTGTAAGTCTTCTCTAGCACTGGCTTCACTACCATTTGAGAGATTTATTTTCTTAAAAACCAACCCCCCTGAGGAGTATCCAATAGCCATACAGCATGAATTAAAAAGCTCAGGAAATGGGTCTAAAAGCCTTTGTCAAAGGGAATCATTATTCAATGACATCTTTCATTTCTGGGTAATGACATCCTGGGTGTCTTCTGGGACTCATCAAAGACACAGTTCTACCAAATGCTACATCAGTGGCCGGAAGTGAAAGATACAGTCCTGCTAATAGGATTTGCGGATACACATGGATAGGAAGAGCAGCGAAGAACAAGAAGAACCAGGAATTGCACACAGATATATCTGAATTCCTGGAAACAGCATCTTCAGCTGAAACACACCACTGTGCTCATTCCAGACCAAATGTCCACAGGACTTTACTACAGCAGGGAGCAGTACTCCCCCGCGGAATCCCACGAAGAGATGGGATCAGTCCCAAGAATTTGGGACTTTTTCAAAAAGTTTGGGAAACTCTCTCCTCTCTGGGAAGCACAGGGGATGGGGGAATGGGAGGAACATGCTGGGAAAGCAGCTTGGCCTCAGCAGGGCAAGGCTTAGCTGTTCCTGCACAGCCCTCTCCTTCTTGCCTCTCTGCTTGATGGCAAACTGACCAAAATAATCCTGCAAAAATATGTTCATTCAATTAATTTTAAAAGTGTTAATTGTATCAGCACTGCCCCACAAGCAGCTGAATCCACACCACTCACGAGACAGGGCCAGAGATGAGATGGCTCCTTGAGATAGCTGGAGAGCCGGACCCCTCTTTTCTGTTGGGCAGGGAAGGGCTCAGATGAGGACTACATCTGCTGGAAAGAGTAACAGTGACCACCCAAACTCCCTTAGCCCTCCTCTGGAAGAAGCACCAGCAGAAATGGCATCTTGGGAAAAATGGGCTTCAACAGATCAAGTGCTGCCAACTCCTCCACACAGGCAGAATTAGAGACTCAAGGAAAAACAGAGCTCAAGGGCCTCCCACAGGCACACAGACCAACCTCCTGCTCAGGCAAGGACAGCTTCAAAGTCAGAGTGTCCAGCTCCTGAAGGCATCCAAGGACGGAGATGCCAAGGTCTCCCTGGGCAGAACTGCCTTCCTTTGTGCTGAGCCAGAACTGGCTCTGCTGCAAATCCATGACCATTCCTGCATGACTCTGGAAAACTTTGGCTCCTTCCTCTCGAGGGCCTTCCTCTAGGTGGCAGACTACCATGAGATCCCTCCTGAGCTTTCTCCAGGAGAAGCTGCCCCATCCTTCCCCACTGTGGTCAGTCCTCTGGGCTGTGAATATCCCTGCTCTCCATGGGGGCTTGGAACTGGGTGCAGGGAGTGAGGTGCAGCCTCCCAGCTGCTGGGTGCAAGTGGATGCCCATGTCTGTGCCCAGCCAGCCTCGGGCACTGCAGGCACAGCGGTCACTCCTGTGCTTATCCCACCACGACTCCCAACTTGCACTCATCCTGCCCAGACATTTGGTCCCCATCCTGCACAGATGACGGAGTTTTTCCTACCCAGAGTTTTGCATTTGCTGAACCTCAGAAAGTTCCTCTCAGCCCACCACTTACCCTCCAGTTTCTGCCACTTGAAAAAAAAGATGGTGTCCAGGCCTGAACGTGCTAAACACTCTCAGCCCCACTATCAACCCCCAAAAACATTTCCCTATTGCCAGTTAGACCCACAGCCCACCACACCCCGCCTTCCTCCAAGGCCACCCAAGTTTTTCACTCGCTCTGAACCTCCTCAGTTTGACTCCAGTGGGAAATTGAGAACCTAAGAATCCTTATGGAATGTAACCACCAATTATTTCAATGAAATGGCAGATAATTCCCCCAAAGAGAGAGCTAAACACAGCAAGGCAGGCACACAAATAAAAATACAATGAAGCTTTCCAAAAGAACGTCCTTCAGCTCTGGATTAAGAGGATTATACCACTCAGAATAGCATTTTTATAACCCCTTGAGTCTCAAGTTTTCTGCAGATAAGCTGAGAATTAAAATTCCCCCAAGTAAAGCTCCTCAATTCTTGCACAAGCTGCGCAACAGTGCACTTCTGTGTGTTGCTTTGCATGTCTGTGCAAGGTAGTTTCAGAACAACTTGACATCTTGAAAGCAAGACCACACAGCAAAACAACGGTGTGTCATGGTCACATTGCAATATGACTAATTTTATTGAAATATACGTTGGGGGATTGCTGTCACACAGTGTTGCTTTGGAGCAAATTTAACAAAACCTTATCTCAGAACATTCACATCCTGTTTAATTGTTTATGGGCATCAAAGCAACACTACAAAAACACTGCTATGCTTTCCAGTGGAAAAAAAATCACATTTTTCATTGAAAAATACAGCTGGATGTGCTTCTGGTGTTAACCTTTGTCATCGTCACACGTGGCGCTCTGAGCAAAGGGGGACTCCTGCGCACAACCCACGACGACTACAAGGGTTACCAACAGTGCCAGAAATCTTGCACCAAGACCATCCCGGCATCCAAACTGCAGAACAGGGTGAAAGCCTTTGAGGAAGTAATGTTTTAAGCTCTTCTCTGCAACCTGAGCAGCATATTAGAAACGCCTTGAAAAATAAACAAAACTGGATTTTGCAAACCAAGAGATGAATCCCTGATTGCAAAATACCTGTTGCTATTAATATGAACTCTCAGAATAAACAAAACCTCTGCAGAATGTCCCTTTGTGTATGGTACATACCTTCGTGCAAGCCAGTGAAATGACCAAGACAGAGTCAGCAGGATTTGGCCCAACTGATCCCAACTGCCAGCTTGTCCCACGGTTAAACACAACAGCAGAGAACTGAAACTGAGCCATCAGCTCCTGTCCCTTTGTAGTGTAGACTCCCATGCATTGTCTAATCCTGTCATAATCCTGAGGAGCTTCCTCTTAAACCTCCTCAGGTTGTTTGCACCATTATTTGCTCAGTTAATATCCTTCAGAACCAGTTAAAAGAGCAGTTAAGTATTTTCTATACAAACCCAGCAAAAAAACATATTTCTTAATTTATTTACTAGTACCTAATTGCACTGAAACATGGAATTGCAGAATGGTTTGGGATGGAAGGGACTTTAAAGATCATCTAATTCCAACCCCCTGCCATGGGCAGGGACACCTTCCACTAGATCAGGTTACTCAAAGACTCATGCTAATACTCTTTGAATCAGGAAAAAAAGAAGAGTTAATCAGAACACACCCTTACACTAAAGTCAGTCATTCAGATCTTCAATAACTAATAATGATACTGTTCCTCCCACAGCTGTTCTCTGTTTACTAGGAGGTAAGTAGTTACTCCACAGAGCAGTAGTTTTTGACAAGATGTTAGTATATCTTTTTTTCAGAGTAGCCAAAATCAGCTGGAGCTGTAATGTGGCGCTCTCAACCCCAGGTCCTCTCTGTCCTGGTCACTCACTGATCCGGTGGAATCCAGGGGTCCACCACGTGACTCCCGTTACTTGTGCTCTGCAGAGCCCATCCCAGCAGCGCTTCCCAAAGCTTTAAATCACAGGGCAAGCCAGCCTTGAAATGTTTTCTTATCATAGGGATTTTAATTTAACAACTGCAAGTGCTGGCTCTAGACCATCCCAGTGGTTCAGGGCAGGAGGCTCCCAAGGAAACCCCACCTTGCTCCAAGAGACTCATCCCAGGAGCCTCTCCCGGAGCTGCCGGTACCTGGCTCCGGTTAATCCTATTGCAACACCAGGACCTGTGTGAAGGGAAGGCACTGCTCTGGCCTTCCAGGAAAGGCAGTACAGCTGCAAGAACGAGAGGAAAGGCTGTGGCTGGACAGGGAATTCAGGGATACCATGTATTTAAAAATATCCAGCATGGGAAAAGTGAGTGGCTCCTGATATGTAGGTGAGCCTCCAACCAGGTCATATCGAAGCACACAGTTCTGTCTGTTCTGAATTTCCTTGGAAATTCTGGCCTAGAGGAGGCCAGAGACAGGAAAACATCAGAGTAAAAGGGTTTTGGCAAAACACAAGTTTAGATCCAGAGATCCTATGATCCTGGGCGAGATGGAGGAGATGAGCTCACACACCTGAGATCTCCTGAGCATGAAGAGGCAGAAAAACATGAGCAGGAAATACATATAGAGGAGTTTTGCACAAGATAGAGTAAAGCAAGTTTTCTGGGAACACCTCACTTTGTCCCAGCTGAGGAACCACCTGGATATAAACACACACAGGGCCCCAGATCTGCACACACAAGTGCTTCACTGGGCTGCTAAATAATGAACTAGTTTGTATTTAGCCTGAAATGCCTGCTTGCACATTAAGCTCAACAACCTGTGCATTTTTATTTTCAATCACGCCCCCTGACTGCTTCCATGCAGTCTGGCTTCCACATGGGTTCAGCTGCAGAATCTGAAACCAAAGATGAACTTTGGCACCAAGTTTCAGAGCCTGCAGCTCCCTCCAAGCACTGGGATGTCCAGGAGAGAGGTCAATGGCCACACTCTACATGGCATTTACGTAAAGAGATATACTGCTTATGAAGAAAGGAAGTGAACATTTAACTAAAAGGTTTTCACAGATATTTATGCTGGTTGCAGAACACAGAAGTGGAACATCACCACTCCCAAGGAAGGGACAGATTCTCTTAGATAGCGTGATGAGGTGATTTAGTGACCTGCACTTCCAGAACCAGCATCTACCCTGACCTTTTAAATGACATTCTAAGACACAGAAAGTGTTTATACCACTTAGTGTCTACAGTTAGAGAAGTTCAGTCATTTGCTGACTTAATCATTTCAATTATTTTAAAAATACTATTTTAACTACGGTACTACTGAGAAAAATCACCTTCTTGTAAACTTAGCAGCCCAAAACAACATTTTAAATAATCTTAACTCTTCTGAAATAAATTAGTTTCATTTTGTCAATGCATGACAGCAAATTTGTGGAGAAGTAAAAAAATAGAAACTAAGGAATGAAAAGAGAAACTGAGGAATAAGTAGAAGGACTTAACTCCAGGACAGAGCATAACCTTAAGCATTATTGGCAAGGAGCAAGAGCAACACCTACCACAGCTTTGGGTTTGCTGCCTGCCACCAGATTGGCCAGCAGGTCCTCCTCGCACAGCTGGCTAAACACGTGGGCATCGTAAGCCACCACTATGGAGACTTCTTCCATCATGGTGCCGGAGGTTGGCACTCCAAGGCTGAGCCTCACTCAGCTCCCTGGCCCTGGCTCACACCCACCTGGAGACGCTAATGGGGAAGGAGTGTCACCAGAGAGAACATGAGCCAGCAAATCAGCTCCTGCGGGGGTTTTCCTTTGGGATCGTGGGAGGCACACCCAGCACACCTGCTCACACTCCCAAAGGCACGGGGGCTGAAGGTTGGTGAGAGCCAAGGAACCTGTTCTGACGCCGGTATTAGGTGCAGATGAAAAAGCAGGAGGCAAATCAGATGAGTAAGCAAGAAAAGATCCACCAGTGCTCGACAGGAGGAGTGAAATCACTGCTGTTCTTCTCCAACTTGTAGCAATTGTTCATTCTTTATATCCGGTTTTCTCCCATGAAAGCTGATATTCCTGTGAGCAAAGTCTCCCCTCTCAATGAATTGCTGCTTCTGCCTTATTTGTAAGTTCACAGAGATCAGTGTAATGCTGATTTCTTTAAGGCATTCCTTGAAATTTTCCACAAGTTTCTAAATATCTCCCTTAAAAACCTTTAAAAACACATTGTTTTTCCACAAATCTGAACTCCATTTTGTGCCCTGTAGATAATTTGATTTTAGCAGGAAGATGACAGCATCAAGTCCTAACCCTCTAAAAAGAGTCCTTCAGTTTCCACACGTAACAGAGGGTAAAACAGCCCTGAAAAAACGGAATGAGGCTGTAAAACTCTTCCGTGAATAAACTTGTACCTCCACAAGTGAAATAAAAACAGTTTACGCAATTAAAACTTCCCCCAGTTGAAGGATTTTAACCTGAATCTGGTGCTGGTCATCTTGTAGTCAAGAAGTGATACGGTTATCTCTTGTCTGTGAATCCTAAACAGCAGAGCTGCCTTCCTAGTTCATTTATCCTAACATCTAGCTGACACAGAGCAAAAACAGCACAACAAAAATATGGACAAAATAATCATAGATCAGTATTCCCAAAACTACAAATTAAAATCCAGAAAAAAATAAATTATTTTAAGAAATAAAATATCCCAAAGGAAACTCCTTCCAGGACACTCAGGCAAGGCAAAACTTGTCACCAACTTGGCACTTCTGCTTGGACACATCCGCTACATTTTTATCTTCTCTGGAAGCCTTTTCTTCCTGGTGAAAAACCATACTTGCTCAAGAAACAGAAATCATTCCAATCGTCCCTTTGTCTCCAAAAAGAGTCTGTGCTGGATGCAGCAAACCTGGTAGAAGCTCCCACTTCAGGTTGGTGGTGGCAGATGGTTACACTCTCGCTTTCCAGAACAAACAGGGCCAGACACACCTTGCTTCTCTTCTTCCTCCACTCCTGGAGTATCTTTATCAAAGATTGCAGTTATCTAAACAGCACCAGGTACTATTTGCATTTGAATAGGAAACTTGAGCAACAGCTGTAGCAGGCAGAATTAAAACCCCAACACTTAAACAGGGGGGGAAATTACATGTTACTGCTAGGAAACAGAGTTCTAATAGGCTTATGGCAAACAAAAAATGCAGCACTTGAGGTTAAACCCTTGAGACTAAAGCAGATTCTGATTGTGCTTAACCCTTGCAGGAAGAGGAAAGGTACTTTTCTTTAGAAATGCACCTATAGGGCCTTTTTTCCCCTTGTTTTTCTTCGGAGGCTTGCAAATTTTTTCCAATTAGTTCCCACCGTAGAAAGCCTTCGTATTCCAGTCCAGCTCAGGAGACGGCTCTCTGTGTCACCTCCACAGAACTCCTACCTGCTCTGCCAAACCCCACTCAGGTTTGCCGAAGCCTTCAAACGCTGCTTCCTCCTCGGCTCCATTGCCTTGGGGGGGTTTGATTTCTTCCGTGGGGGGTGGGTTTCTTCTTGGGGGATTGATTTCTTCTTGCAGCAAAAGTTCAAAGCGCCGGGCTGGGAGCGGCCCCTCCTCGGCTCCTCCCAGGTGTGCTGACAAAGGCACCTGCTGCCAGTGGTACAGTCCTGGCCCAAATCCCCTCCCACCCCGCTGGCACCTGCTCCAGGGGCTCCCAACAGGCACTGGCATTACCTTGGAACAGCCAAGTAGGCACAGGGGAGGGAGCAGGCAGTGCAGCAACAAACATACCCATGGTTAAGGAGAGACCATTTTAATTCTGCAGTTAAGGGCAGGATGTGGAGAAGGCAAATTATCAGACACAGCGGCAGCTACTTAAACCCCTCCCCTGATTTAGCCAACAGGCATTTCTGTTTATAAGGAATTATGGACCAGAACCTATCATAGCGTTTGCTCTTCCTCTTACATAGAAAGGTTACAATGATTTATGAGCACCAAATCTACATGTTACTACTGTATTATCGGCTGAGTAATTCTTCTCACATCTATTCATAAGTGAGGGCTTATAATTTTGGCATGTCCTAACTAGCAATTGCAAGAACTGACAACTGGTTTGTGATGCTGGCTGATGCATCTCTTTAAAGAGGATGTTTCTCAGTTGTTGTTTCCAGCTAATGGAGCTGAGCTGCCCTCAAATCCCTCCGAAGCTGCATTTTACATCCCTGTAAACAGCCTGTGCTGAACCCCGAGTCAGCACACAAAATTATAACTTCCAAGCCAGTTAAATATTCTGAATTAAACTGACTGAAGCAAATATGTCCACCTAGACACAGCCAGAGGAAATAGGAGGGAAAGGGAGAGCTGAGATGCCCTTCACCATCTTCTCAGGCCACACTACACACTCCTCCCAGCACTTCTGCACAGAGCCTTTCCCCATCCCAGGATTTCTGGGTGCTGAAGTGATGAATAATCTACCAAAAGACAGTAAAACACACACAGCAGCTACATATTCCCTTAAAGCAAAGAGCCCTTCCCTGTGTAACACCACGACTACCTTGCAGCAGCCCTCCTCAAGGCAGAGGAACGCAGCCCCCTCCACGACACAGCTGGGAAAGCATACCTCCAAAGCAGGGATTTGGGGAGAAGCAGAGCAGCCAAGCAGCCAGGAGACAGAGAAGAGCCAGCAGGAGGGCAGGTGGGCTGTAGAAAGCTGTTAACTAATTAAGGTAAGCAGCCCTAATTGCAGTTGTTGGGATTTATATGCCAGTGGGTAATAGAGGTGAATGGAAAATTCCTGAATTGAGCAAACCAGCTCGCTTAGCAAAGCAAAATGCTGCTCCCTCCCAAGATAAATTCACTCACACTCCACCCCCAGGAATGTCTTGCTGCTATCTGCCGGGGATGGGATCTTCTGACAGACAGGGAAGTGAGGGATGTGCAGCTCCTTGCTCAGCCTCCCTTCCTGCCACCGGCTCCAGCAACACAAAGGCCTTTTCTGCGCTTTGCCTTTCATGTATTAATGAATCTGGGAAGATCACAGCCATCTTCAGGGAAGGAAACATAAAACTCCTCTCACAGCACTTGAAATAGCATTTGGCAGGCTTCACGGTAACTTTACGGGTCTTGTCCCCCAAAGGGAACAAATAACAGTAGTATCAGTTCTTCTTGTAATTCCTGTCCCCACTAATAACCTGGGAGGACTTTTTCAGGCACAACTAGCACTAGGTTACAAGTCAAACACAGTTCTGTTCTCCTCTCACCCACAACAGGCATGTGGACCATCAGAGAGCAGCAGAAATTGGAACCGTGTTCCAGCTTTAGGTGTAGAAGGTGACTGCTTAGACCTGCTCCTGGATTCTATGTGAGACCAGAACACGAACCTGCTGCTCGCAGGAATGCGGTTGCCAGGCTCCGGCTGATCAGTGATTGCTTCTCCGAGATTTATTTTTATTATTTAAAATGTCAAACTAACATGGCCTCTTTTTTTTTTCCCCCAAAGAAGTGGGCGTATGCACCTGCGCTGCTCCTAAAATAAATCCTCCAAATGTGTGGAAAAATCTGGGCTTGCTGTGCTTTAGCATATGCACTTAGAGGGGTAAGTCCTCTCAGTTTGCTTGCTTGTGGTTTGAAAAGCAGGCCTGATTGCGAACTCATTTTCACAGATTAAAGCCAGCAAGGCCATCCTGCTGCAGAGAGGGAATGTGCTCAGCCAGCATGGCAGAGGTCGGAGTGGCTGGAATTGCTGAGGCATTCCTGACAAACCAGTGATGCTCCCCCACCATGCAACCGTGCGACCCACCCAGGGAAGAGCAGGGCTCCTGAGTCTTCTTTTTAGGGTGCCAAATACCCAAATTCCCCTCTCCCAACCCCCCCAAATCCACTGTGTGCCACACAAAAAGCTACTCCTGCATATGGATTTTCTTCCATAAATATATAGATGATTTTTACCAAAAAGAAGTAAAACTTAATTAGCCTGACCCCTGGAAGTCAAGAGGGGGAAGAGGAGCCCATCCGATTGCACCTCACCCTGCTGGAGGTCTCTCCCTGGATATTTTACAAATTCTTGACTAATACTGCGCTGTGTATTTCCTCTGGTCCTCGATGAGGTGGTTACTAGCACTTGCAATTTTAAGGGTTTGGGTCAAGTTTGCTCTTCATTTCAGGTTTTACATTAGCTTGGAGCTACAGCAAAAGAAGGCATGAAGCTGCCCCAAACAAATCTACCCGCTGTGATTTCTAAACCCACATGAACCTGAACAAGATTAAACAGCAGCGTAGCTGGGACACCAGCCTACAGGTATGTGCTCATTATTCAACTCAGTCCATTCCAGATTATTGTGAAACCTTTTAAATGAACTTGTGAACCTCTTTTGATTTTTTAAGTAATTAAATTCACATTTTTACTTTGCATTGTCATATGTCTTTCCCATCCTGCCACTATCACTTTCTAAGGGCACTGTAAGTTATTTCCTCTCTCCGGCCAAGTTTCCTTCAGTTGTCAACTGCCTGCCAGGAATATTTTGCTTCATGAACTTCCCTCCTTTCTGCTGAGAATCTGGGTTAGAGCTGGCATGACTTTTTGCTTGTCCGTGTTTTCCCAGTGGTGGAGGCAGCACAGGACTCTGACCAGCCCAAACCACCAGTGCAGTTTATTGCCTGTGGTGTGACAGCTGATGGAGGAACAAGGAAAGAGCCAGTATTGCTACCAGGTTAAAGGAATATTGAATCTTAACGTGAGATTTTGAAAATCCCAACCTTTAGCTGTTGATTTACAGCATATCTGGGACACACATTGTATATACCAAATATAAGCAGTTGAGCTGAGCATATTTCCTCCCTCCCCATCTATTTATATTGGAAAAATACGAGAGGTTTTGGTTTTGTTTTTTTTTTTTTTCCTGTGTGGAAAAACAAGGAGTGGTACCAGTGAGCTCCCCAACAGGCAAACATTCCTCTTAATGCCCTCTGAGTGAGCCAGGCTAATTTGGACCAAAGAAACCAGGCAGAAGGAACAGGCAGAAATTCCTAATCGGCCTTAGAGCATAACTTCCTGAAAAACAACATGATTCTTCCAACTGTCTCCCGTGTCACCCCTTCTCTCTGGGGACCCCTTTTTATCCCCTCCCAGTTCTGTGACAGCTCAGCACCACAGCTGAGGGATGTGGTGGCGGCTCCAAAGCACGGCCAGGTCCCAGGGACCCTCTCACACCTTGCCCAAAGCCATGGCTGGTGGCTCCTGGATGGACAGACATTAACAACCTGTCTGAAATTGTCAATGTCTCTGATATATGTTCCCTGGGGCTACTAATCCAACAACTGAACAATGCCAGTATGGCACTTAGATCATGCAAATGCCACTTAGAGCTAAGTTCCATAATAAACCCAGAACTACCTGTGAGATGTATTTTAAAACCTGTTGGATTTATCACTTCAAGGGGTATTGAAAAGAAGTAAAATGGGTCAAGCATATTATCCAAGAAAATCAGCACAGCAGTTGTACAGGAATGCTTTGCACATAGGATGATTTACGAGGATTTCTGGCCTGGGTTCAGTACAGCTTGACTGAGGGATTTCACCCAAACAGCCCGATGTCTTTTCACTTACAGAAGATGTTCAGCAAACAAAAGATAGTAACTAACATCAATGAGCAGGTTAAATAGTGACATCTGTCACATGAAGAGCCTCCCACAGGGCCCAGAATTCCGGCCTTCTCATTCTAAACCCACACATGATTTTCTTCCTCAAAGTAGATACATCTCTCCATATTTTTCATTCCCTCCCCAAAGACAGGTTAACAGTCCTTATCTACCCCTCTCAGAGAAGCCTCGTGGAAAAGGTGAGACATTTCTGGGTGTTAAGAGCACCACAGTCATGGCATATTCCCAAAACGAAAAATAAATCCGCAGTAGGATTGCTTGGAAGGTGAAATAAAGAGTAATTAAAACTGCATTGATTCGGGTGAGCAGGAAATGGCACACGGTGTCAACCAAACTGGGCTAAACCAGACAGACCAGCCCGAGCCCCTCCCAGGGCTGACTGTGAGACACAGTCTAGTCTGAGGCATGCCCAGTGACTCTGAAATGAGATTATTTCTGCATTACACAATAAAAATACAAACTACTGATATGTTCCAGGAGAGCAGCATGTCCCACAGTGCTGGGCCTGAAAATGAGAGTGTTAACTCGGAGGTCACAGCCAAAAAAGTCCAGCCGACAGCACTGGCTGGTAGATATTGACAGAGAGGTGATGAACAGCCAGCTGACACAGAAAGCATTTGACCTGAGACCCATGTGCTGGCAAAGACAGAAGGCAGCTAAGACTCGGAACTCCCCGGGACAAATTGCCCTGGAATTTGCACAGGTCAGCTCCAGAGGAGTAAAGTGGCTCAGGATGGTGCAAGCTGATCAGCTGTATAAGACTACCAGCAGCATCCACTAATCCGAGCTCCACATAATCCTCTGCCGCTAAATCCCTATTCACCATCCTCCGGAGCAGTGAAAGGGAAATTCTCTTCTCAGAAGATGATTTGGGAGACAAACCATCCCAGTGCTTAACTGTGCTCATCTAGTCTCCCACTGGGAAAATCTGCATCTACGTTTAATGCTTCAATATACCACAATGAGAAAAGCTTCTGTACTTACATATGATTTAAAGATTACCTTGTCTTGATTTGACTGTTAATAAGCTTATTTTAAGAGCTCAAATGCTATGTATGGAGGGGCAGAGAAGGCAGGTGCTGCCACCAGTTATCAAGAAGCCCTTTATGTGACAGTCATGTGTTTCTTCAGAGACCAGATGTATTTCCATATACTCTTCTATACCCTTCCCATTTGTCTTATTCCAAGCTTGTCTTTTATTTAAAATCTAGACTACAGGTCTTGTATTACTACTACTATGATACGTATACAACTAAAAGCAATGAGACACTCCCTAAAAAAAATAATAAATAATAATATCAGGAATTGGTCCAGCTCAGCATAGATGTCCACAGGGCACAGGAACATTTTCTGCCCATATCCATGTGCTCAGGCCGGGCAGTTGTGCTGCTCAGGCTGAGGTCAGTGCAAGGGCTGAGCTCCCTTGGAAGTTCCCTCACTCCCAGTGTTCCTGTTGACTCCTCTCCACGTCCAACTAAAGGGCAATATTAGAGAGAAAACTGAGCTGTAACTTCTAATCTGTTTTTCATTTTTTAACATGTCTTTCATGCAGGGGAAGTGTTTACGCACAATTCCTTCTGCAAGGAATGCAAGGGTAGTGCCTGGAAGGAATGAGAGCTAATTTTTGCTTGATTTGGGAAAAAAAAAACCAACACAAAAATAAACAGAGGGAAACAGAGGATAAAACAACATTTAGGATGACTGGAATTAAAAAAAAAAAAAAAAAAAAAGAGGCTTCTACCACCATAAAATTCCTCAATGTATTTCCAAATCACCATCATTATTTTCACTGTTTGGAAAGTAGATCCATCAGGCAAAAAAGGAAAAAACTGCTAAAAATGGGAAAGCTGAATTTATAACCATGAAACTCTCCCTCCTCTGAGTTTCGATGTTTGGCATGAATGAGAAGGCAGCAGCTCAGCCCACCATCCGCTGGTGTATGCAAACAATACCATCCATCAAATTCCACTCTGTGTTTATAGTTCAGATTAACAGGGGGGAAATCAGTGCCTGCATTTGTTCACTCATTTGGAGGCTGCAAGAATAAACTCTAAGGGTTCATTCTTTTGCGCACAACAGTTAGTGAACTGCACCATTTAGGATACGTAACCAAGGTGCTGATCTGAAAATGAAGAAAAATAAACCAACTCACAATAAAGTAGTAACTAACATGAAAAAGAAAAGCTCTGTTGCTGTCTACAGTGAATATTGTATGTAATGAAAAACCAGGTACCTACATAATGGTTTGAAAGGTTAGAGATGCCTTTCCGTGCTGCATTTGTGACAGAATAACTCAAGTTTCCAATTACTCTCTATCATGGAATCACAGAATGGTTTGGGTTGGAAGGGACCTTTAAAGGTCATCTTGTCCCACCCCTGCTGCAATGAGCAGCGACTGCTTCTTTAAAACTGATCACTCTTTAAAAGTGGTAAAGGGTTTGATCACTTTTCTCAGACACAGAAGCACAGACATATCACAGAAAAGATATGATGGATGTTTCTTGGAAGGCTACACGGCATTTTTCTTCTATACATATGTCTCACTGCAGGACTTTGACCCGCAGAACCACATGTGGACTCACCAACACTCCTGGGACTGAAGAATTGCCTGGGGACTGGCAACTGATTTATCAGGACATTACCTGGACACCCCCAGTTTTAGGGGGAGTGAAATGAATGAGCCCCACTGGTGACACCTGTGATACAGCCTGTCCTGACACTGCACGGTATCAACGTGCGCAGGTACCTCTGTTGAACTACCCTGGGGAAAAAATCCAACCAAGGCATGGTTTCCTTGGCACTACGTAGAACTACGAAACTGAGAAAGACCAGAAACTGGTCTGAGTCAGGTTTTTTCTCATCTCTCCTAATGAAGTTTAACAGCAGCAAGAGAACAAGCTCACAGAGCTGGAGATGGGGTGCCCTAGCTCAGTGTCTGGGTGCCTTTGGCCACCCCTTATCAGCTGTACACTGCAAAGCATCCAGGCCATTTTGTTGGGCCTTTATCAGTACTGATGGCATTCTTGGATCTTTCAGAGTTACAGGATGGTGGGGTGTAGAGCTGGCTGGGCCCAACACCACCATGGAGAGGAGGGGCAGCAGCACAGAGTGTGACACACATAGCCCCAGGGCCGCCGTGCCTCTGCAATGCCTTTTGTCAGCTCGGGTGCACCTCACCCTTTCTCAGCACTGCAGAACACTCACGCTTTGCCAGAGCTCTGAAAGCTCAAGACCAACAGCGAAGCACATCAGGTGGGACGAGCCAGAACCAGAACCCAGAGATCTCCATCCATCTGCTCTGGGTGTAATTCAAGGTATTACTCATCATCTTTGGTCCTTAAACACCTGAATCTCTCCATAGGAAAGATAATTTACTCCTATCTTCAATGAATGAAGTGAGGATCTGTTGACTCATCTTTTTAAATGTACCTGAAACAACTTCTCAGGGCAGTAAAAGTTATTCCTGGGCATTTTTTGAGCCTCCTGTGCTTTGTTCACAAAGAGGATACCTGAAATAACTTCCATACCTGCCTGAACACTAGGCG
Source organism: Grallaria varia (assembly GCA_013396735.1). Classification (NCBI taxonomy): domain Eukaryota; kingdom Metazoa; phylum Chordata; class Aves; order Passeriformes; family Formicariidae; genus Grallaria; species Grallaria varia. The sequence continues at coordinate 288,811 of VWZG01012475.1, read as the reverse complement.
AAAAACAGCACCAAAATGTACACCTGACACAGCACAGCCTGGCTTGTGAAATAGCCATACTAAAAAAATACAGGGAGCTGCAGGTCAGCAAAGGTTCTACAACCAGCACTTCTCTGGGTGTCCATAAGGAGTGGGCAGCCCAGTGACAGATGTGTCAAAAATGACAAAAAGACCAAGAGTCCATTTTGAAAAATACATGAATTCAGCACGAGCATGCCAAGCCACTCTCAGATTATTTTAGTTTTCCAAATGGGTAATTGAATGCTTAAAGTAAATAAGGGAAAAATTCAATCTGCACTTAAAACACACCCTCCTCACCTTACTTTGATGTAAAAAAAATCACATCTGGCCTTGTGCACAACCCTGTTCTGGTGGACTGCATGTACAAAACCAAGGGTTCGTGTCCTTCTCTCTGTTCTTCCCCAGAGAGGCTCATGTAATGGCTGGATCATCAAAGCACAAAAAGGATTTTTTTTTAGCAAAAAGAATCCCACAATGAAAACTACAGCAGGTAGACAAAGAAGCTGTCAGTCAGTGCAGCCAAAGGCTGTATGGAGAGGCCCAAGAGGCAACAGCTGTGCAAGAAGCATAGCCCAGAGACTCAGCTCATGACTGCTGGTTCTGCTTGCTGAAACAAAAAGGAATAGTATGTAACTGGAAAAAGGGGAAAAATCAGTTTGGTACTTCTTTGTTCCAAATAAGTCTCTGCAGGATTCAATCCCCTCTTTCTCAAGCTACAGGCCTGTACTGGAATAAAGGTTCAAAACACTGGTGCTTGTGAGAGGCTCTGAAGCCTTTCCTGAAGAGTATGGCAGTTCCTCCAACAAAGACAGACAGACACGACAGACACAGCCAGGCCCTGGTAGAGTACTCCCACTAAATGCTTTCCTGGTTGTGAGAAGTGATTCAAATCAGTGCTCCTGGTTTTCTCCTTGGCAAGGAGGTTCTCTGGATGACACAGGATGCACCGGAGCATACCAAACACTCCCACCTTCCCTGGTTTTTGGGAGCACTGTCTGGAACACGGCACAGCAACAGCTCCATTACAGCTCTGCTGTCCTCCTCTACCCAGGTGCAGCCACTACACACTCTGCCAGTGTGTCTGTACACTAGACACTCCATCAGCACCCTGCTCCTGTCCTGGATACAATTTCAGGTTAATCTGAGCCCTGACCGGGATCCCAACCCCACCCTACAAAAATGCAGTTGGTCCTGCAGAGCTGCCTCTACAGCCTGGCTCTTCTCAGCACTGCTGGGCAGGGAGGGATAACCATCTTCCCACTCCCTGCAGATCTGGTTGGGCTACAAGAACCCTGGAATGCAGACACAGCTGAAATTAAAGCCACCAGAAATAAAGTAAGCAGAAAAATGGCTTAAAGCCATCTTTGTTCTGACCCTTTTTTGTTTCCATCAAGGAGTGTTGGGTCCAAGCAGTGGGTACAGCAGTCCATGGCCAGCTACGCCTTTAAAACACACTTCCAGCGCACTCCTGGCTGCTGCTCCAGCTCCACAAATATCCTCAGGAATTTGCTCAGCTGATGAACAGGGGCACCAGTAAAAACAGGGCAGAATATGGTGCTGGAGGGAAGACAAGTAGCTCTGCAAGTCAAGGCCCCCCGCCGCAACCTGAAGGCTTGTGGCTCTGCTTCCCTGGTACGCAACAGTCTGTTTAGCCACATAAATAAGATGCCTAAATAAATAAATAAATAAGAATGGGGATGGGAGGTCGCTTAGCAACAGGCTTGGCTGCTGCAGGGTACAGGAGCATGAAATCAGCAGCTTTTCAGCAACACACACACTGAATGGCAGTGTGGGGAGGTGGCCTTTGCCTGGCCGTGGGGAGGAACGCAGGGATGGTGAATCCGATCCTGTGGCCATCCTTCTGGAGCAGCTCCAGAGTGCAGGGATTGATGATTTACTGTGGCCAAGGGGCTTTGTCCGGCCTGCGAACTGATACATTCCAAAGCATGCCTGGGAAACCAATAACTCAATTTTGGTTAACATGATGTCCATTACAGTCACCTCATGGGTTAATTACTTACTTAAATAGCTCAAACCCAATCCTATCAGACTCCCCTGGCTATATTAGTGCCAGCTGACCATAGAGCACATTTTCAGTGGCAGTATCTAATGTATTTCCCTATCACTGCAGGTCCAGGTTATCTCCATGCTATCTCTGCATTCACTAAAGGGATTTGGATCCTGTGAATCTTTAAGTGACTGAATCTCAACAGCACAGATCCACTTGTTCTGGCCAGGTAATTCCTCTTAACACTACTGCTTCTCCAGCCTTCTGGAACAACCCCTTGCAGACATGAAGCGTAATTATATAGACAGCAGTTACTAGAGAGAACTGAGCTATGAGAGCAGCAAGAACAACGTGAGAACACATTTCATGAAGGATTTAAACGGGAGTTCTGAATGAAAGATTTTTCTGGGTCACTTAACCTGGGGCTGGATTGTACCAGTTAATTGTTTTCCACTGCTAAATGCTGCTGGTCAGTGGCAGCAAGGCACAACCAGGGACCCGTGTGGCACATGATCCAGGGAAAGGTGGTGGTTGGGTCAGCAGAGATGCTAAGTAGCTTGTCCAGGCATCCAACTGGAGGAGGAAGGGGAAAACACAGTGTGCCTGTCCCCTGTTTTATACACAAACAAAGCAATGATAACTCATTTTACTTCTTATTTACAAATAGCTTGTATTTGTGTGGCACTTCAGCTACAGAGTGAGATCCAGCTGGGGGCCAATGTGGGAACCAAATTTGGTTGGAGCAGGGAAACTTCTCACCTGCATTTCATCGTCCTTTGTGCCCCATCACAGCACTTCATCCTTCCTGTCACTGGAGTGGAGCGTGGTGAAGCCATCCCCAGTTCCACAGGCAGGAAATAACACAGTATAGAGCAGGATGGGTGTTTTCAGTCCCTATAGCTATAATTTCTGGGTCCTTGGGAACTGCACAGAGATGCCTTGGGCAATGTTTTGTTTCCCACTGCGTGGGGTTGAAAGGAAGGTGACTGAGGCTCACTGAGTGGTGAACACTCACATGAGATGCCCTCTATCAAAGGTGTAAGCACCAGTCTCAGAGGAAAGACACACAGAGAGATGACTTAACTGTCCAGAGACATTCCTAGTGCACAACAGAAAAACCTACAGACTACAAGAGCTAAGTGTGATTCTGGTGCTGGAGAAGCACACAAAGAGAAAAAATATCTGACACTCATCCTCTTTGTAGGCTGGAGTTGTGTTGGAGCTCACAGCTCCTCTAAATGGGCCATGATAAAATCCTGCTGTGCCATGCTGGTCTCTGGGGTATTTGCAGAGTCAAGTGTCTGGTGGAACTGTCAGTGCTCCCTTGAGTGACCGAAGGAGAGTCTTGGATTAGGTCACAAGAACCAAAGACTGTATCAAAACTTGAATGGAATTTTAACCCCTGCTTTCCTAAATGAGCCCTTTGCAGGTGTGCATCCCTGGGTTTAACCTCTCCAAGGAGACTGAAAAGTACTATTATAGTAATACAAATATAGCAGGTGTACAGTAACGGGCTACACCACTCTCCACCACACCAGGTTTGATTTAAAGTTAGCTATGACCTAATGCTGCCCATCTGCCTCTGAAAGAGATGTACTAAATAAAACACAGGCCTATTCCTCTTAAAATGCCACTCTCTGTCAACTGCCATGGCTTCCAGACTTTCAGAACTGAATTGTATGATAATTATGTCCTATTTGGATAAGGTCACAAAAATAAAAGCTCAGTACGTTCCTCCATTACAGCTGTTCTATGTTGTACACCCCTGGAGCAGCCAAGCCCCCCTTTCTGATGACAACAAACTTGCCTTCAGAATAAAATGGTTTAGGTCTGTTAGTGCATCATTAGTGGTCTTTCCAAGAAGCTTTCCAGAGCTTCCTAATCCTTACAATTTATGTTATATCATAAAAGCAACAAACCTGTAAAGAAATACAAAACCCAGGCCTCGTAACCTTACGACAGGTGTTTGTTCTACTGGAGCCCTCAGCAGTGAGTAAGAACGTCTGAAACCTCTTAGTCAGGGACTTGAACATTTCTCAGTTTTGCCCACCTTTCCACCAGTTTTCCCCAAATTCCTGTGGCAGTATATAATCTTGTATAACGTCCCTGCACAAGGGATCAAAGACTGAAAATCCACAAGTCATAGGGGTAAACAGTTCCCTTGTTTAAACAGGCAGCCTGTAAACACTGTGTGTGGCAAAGTCCTTCTGCCAGGCAGGATCATTACTGACGTTTTGTGGAAGTCACAGTAAAGATGGAAAGAAGATAGAGAGGGACACTTGGGTGTTTCCAGGGGAGCCAGCGATCCCAGTCAGCCCCTGTGGGAGCTCCTAGCCCAGCGCTGGATCTATAAATGTGCTGCTCCTCTCCATTAGAGCCTCGGCCACTTCCAGAGGAGACACTGCCTGATGGAGGGAGATGGAAGAGAGCAGCGGAGCGGAGATGGACTCCGGCATGGCCACAACCAGCCGTGCTCCCACTCCACCCAGCAATTAGTGCTGTGCCTGAGGAGCCCTTTACCTTCAGGCTGGCAGTTCCTTTGCTGCTGGAGAGCAGGAGGGGGAGTTCTTCCAGGATCACGAGGCCCAGCAGCAGCACCTCCTTCCCCTTCACACCCCCAGCCCTGACCAAAAGTGTTTTTATCAAGTCTTGAAGTGGCTCTGGTGCATCTCAGGGCAAAGCAAAAAACCACATGGCTAAAATGCATCCCCCTGGGCTGGAGAGTCACCGCCTTTGCAGAACCCTCACCAAAATCCTGGGAAACGCAAACTGTCCCAAGCAAGATGCTGCTTTCCTACAGCATGTCCTTCCTCCTCCAAAAGGAACAGGCCCTGCTCACATTGTGCTTAGGAAAGGGAAAAAAAACAAAGCAAGTTCTCTTGGAGAACATTCATTACAGCACAGACCTACATTTCACTCTGAAATTACTAGAAAAACAAGGGCCAAATTTGCCTCTGAGCTTCTTTTCCACTAAAAGCAACAGGATTTGTGTCTGTGTGAGGCCTTTGTGATTACGATGGTCTGGATGAGGGGCTGGAATGAAGAAAACTCTAGGCACCAAAACACAGCTCCTTTCAGGAAGAGAATCCCCTTTCCTTTCTATCTCAGGAGTAGAAACATCGCACTGACTGTTCTCAGCACTATTTAACATTTGAAAGCAATGCGGCAGTGACAAGGTGATGGCATTTTTCTTCTCATTTCTGACAGGTCTCGTAGATTGCAAAGTCATCAAAAGGCACCTGACAATACATTTTTTGCGTGTCACTGGTGGTGGGAAAAGAGCCCGAGGTGGGGAAAGCAGTTTCCCAGATGGGGAGGGCATTACTGGACCCAGCAACACGTGCCTCAGGGAGCCTGGCATCCTCGTTAGGCACTTAGAACCAAAGCCCTGACCCCTCTCCAAGCCTATCCACTGCTCCTGACTTTCTGAAACAGAATCAATATTCCCTGCTGCATAAAGAGGGAGCGTCCCGGGTGGCACAATCAGGTGGCTGACTCAGACTGCCATGAGATTGTTCGTCATCATTGATCTTGTGCTCTGAGCTACGGGTTAACCAAAGGATTTCTGAGATTAAAAAGGAGATGCTCACACAACCACTTGACTCCGGGAAGAATTTCAGCTATACTATAATTATTTTTTTTCAGAGGTCAAGGCCTTAAGCTCTGGGCCTCCCCAAGCTATGTCAGCCACAGCCTAGGTGTGTTAGAGAATGTACACCTGTATTTCTCACTCAGGAGGGAGTGATGAGGACCCTCACACTGGTGCCATGTAAAGATGCAGCTAGGCTGGGGACTGTTGGAGATAAGGTTTTGCAGCTCTGTTGTCACAGTAACAGAGTGACTCAGCCTGACACACTATCTTTGGCCAGAGCCCTGTGTGCACACTGAATTTGTGCCTGTACTTGTAGATTTAAGGCATTATTTTTTATTACAGAACCACAGAATGGTTTGGATTTGAAGGGGCCTTAAAGATCATCTCATTCCACATCCCTGCCATGGGAGGGACACCTTCCACTAGCCCAGGTTGCTCAGAGCCCCGTCCAACCCGGCCTTGGACACTCCCAGGGATGGGGCAGCCACAGCTTCTCTGGGAACCCTGTGCCAGGGCCTGCCCACCCTCACAGGAAGGAATTTCTTCCCAATATCCAATCTAGCCCCTGTTCTTTGAAACCATTTCCCCCTATCCTATCACCATGTCCTTGTAAACAGTCCCGGTCCACGTTTCTGCATCTACACTAATTATTATGCTGATTAATTACTTGGAGATGAGATTTTTCTGGGGGTTTTTTCATGTATTTTGACTAATTTACAGAATCATATTTTGGTTAAGAATTATTGTCCAGGAAATTGCATAAATTAATGAAGCAAAGGAAGTTGAAAGAATAACAGAGTAACACAATGAGGACTTGATGTTCATCTGCTGCTTGAACAACACAACAGAACAATGAGGTCCATGGTCAAGGCTTCCCAGCAACCAGACCCATAATAATGCTTTTGAGCTTCTTCACCTCCATTTACCAACCTGATGTAATCCATTTATGCCCAAACACAGCCAAGTTTAACAACATCAACCATCTAACCCTGTGTTTACCACACTACTCACTCTCCACAAGACAAACAAAGCTATAATATGGTAAAAATATAAACAATTAACCTCAGGAAACCAGAGAATCCTGAAGCAAAGCAATCAGGAGATCCGGAAAATGTGAATATTGCCACTGAGAAGCCCCCAGCTCTACTCCTGCTCCAGGAGCTACACACTGCTCAAGGAACGGCCACTATTTGCTGAACTTAACTTCAAACAGCATCAACATAGGCAAAAACAATGCCTGGGGTTTGTAATGGGAAGTTATTAATAGGGCCTTCAGCTCTAAAAGCTGCTGTCCCTGCAGAGCTCTGCGTTTCTGAAATGCAGACACCACCTTTCTATACTTAGTTTTGTTTGTTTGCTCATTTTCAAAGCAGAGAAACTCAGGTGCAGGTGCCCGAGAATCAAACACCAGCAAAAATTCATGAAGACACTGTCCCCAGTGCCTGTTTGTTTATCTGCAAAAGCCCTGGGGGAAAACAGGGAACATTGTTGGGCTCTGCCTTTTCCTTCTCCTCCCAATTATTTTTTTAAGTTTAGCTTCAGGTCTCAGGATAGCACAAGTGCTTCAGCATTTGTCACCTCATCTAATTTGTCAAAAAACAAATGAAATGAAACAAATGTCCCATCCCAACTGTTCTCTGTGCCACGCTGAGAGTGAATCACTGCTTCTTCCCCCAAGCCACTCTGTGCATTAGCCATTAGCTCCGGACTATCGGAGCTTTCTGGAAGACAGAATCATAGAAGAGAATCACAGAATGGTTTGGGCTGGGAAGGACCTTAAAGCCCATCCAGTTCCACCTCCTGCCATGGGCCAAGGTTGCTCCAACCCCCGTCCAACCTGGCCTTGGACACTTCCAGGGATGGAGCAGCCACAGCTTCTCTGGGCAATCAAACCAAACCAAACCATAATCCTGACCTGTTTCCAATAACTTAATTTTTTATTCTGTAACATCTGCAGAAATAAAATAACCACAGCTTACCTGCTGCCTGAGACCTGGCCCAGAAGCACAGGGGGATTTCACCTCCAGGGAGATTTCTCCATCTTTAGCCTCAACTGTTTTGGTGATGCTGAAGACAATATCAAGGAACAGTTCTTGGCCAGCATAAATAAGGGGCACAGAGTTCCTTTCTAGGCATTTCTGCATCTGTACTCTTATCCACATGTCTTCTCCACAAAATGTGAGAGCCTGTGGGTTTGTTCCTTTTCATTATGGTTGTAAGTGCTGATCCTGGGACCCTGCTGATCTTCCTCTGTGGCCTCTTCAGCATCACCAAAGCGCCATCAAAAAGGACATCACCTGACTATGAGAACACCAGGTACTGCAAACCTGCCAGGCACCATCACCACAGGCTTTCCCCACAGACAAATCCAGGGCATCCCTCAGATGTCCCCCTCGCCTTGCTGAATGAAACCACTAGTCATGTGGGCAAACCCTTCATTGCTGGGCATACAGACAACAGATGTTCCAATCCACTTTTCCACATGAACTTTTATTTTAAAGATCCTCACCTTCACACTGCCCTTGCTGATGCCATTACTCTCACAAGTACATGCACCAACAAGTGACTACTGCAAAGGCACCAAAATATTTGTATTCATCTTGAAAAGACCCTTTAGATGGTTCAGATGGGATTATATTTAGCTATTAATAGCAAAATTCCATTCCTTTCCTGTTGATCAAAAATTAACAATATACCTGGTGTCACTTACAATGCCAACTCAGCACAAATGAAAAAAAACCCAAACCAACCAAATAAAATAAAGCAACTGAACAGTTTTACTAATGCTTAAACACCACGAAAATACAACCTCATTACTGGGCAACACGCCTGCTCACTGGAATAATAAGTATTATAAGTCTAAATAAATAAGCATTTCAAGCTGAAACTGTAGTTTTAAATTAACAACATCCCTTTCCACCCTGCTAACACTTATTGCCAAGCTTACAATATTTAATGTCCAGCTGCACTGCAGGCACTATACTCTCATTTCCAGGTGCTGCCCCACACCACAAAGCCCAGAAGAAAAGAGAGAGGGGGCTGCAAACAGAACAGGCATTAAAATCATGACCCTCCTCACAGGGACAATTTGATCTGCACCTCTGAGATAACGGCACGGACAAAAAAAAGAGGAACTCATCATTGGCTTTTAATAAGAAATTGCACACAGGCATGGCAGGGGGTTCTGGAGATCCCAGCCCTTTTCAATTTCACTTGGCCTTTTCTTGAGAAGTTGATAAATGACCAATATTTTCCCCATCCTTTATATTGGAAGATTAATGAGAGACACAACGGGTAGAACCAAAGGAATAAAAGGCTTGTGCAGTTTCAGGGCCCTCCTGTGCTTCTCTGCTGCATTTGTGTTGTCTTAACCATGACAGCAAAGCCCCCAGTATCTGGGTAACTACATATATATACAGATAAGCACAAAGAGAGGGAATGCTCTGGAGAGAAAGCAAGCCAGCTATTTTTATTATTCCTATCCATTGAAACTCACATAAATCGATACATAATTCCCTGTTAAACCATGCCAGCAAAAAATCACTTTCAGATAAACCAGAATTGGAGGTGGGAATGGGGTCAGTCACCCACATCAATAAGGTGTGAGCTTCAAATCACCACTCTGAATTACAAACACTTCAACAGCAACATTATAAGGCAAATCTGCTTTAAATCTACTCAGAGAACAACTGTGGAATGAGAAATGACTTAGCACAGCTCCCGCTGCTGTAACCAGCTCTTCCTGGGCCATTGTGACTTCTTTAGGGCACGCACAGATCTCTACAGGAGCAACTGAGTGCGTGACCAGATGCAAAAGGCAACCGAGGCAGGTTTTGTGAGTATGCAGGATCCATCAGTGGTTTTCATAAAACAGCACCATAAAGATTAACCTTCATTAAGCTAAAATAGGCTGTTTATTCATTCATTCATTCATTCAGCTGGGCTTTCAGACACACAGAAAAACTTCTGAAATTCCTTGTGAAGACAGTAAAATTAGGAAAGGAAAAAAATCCCCTCCCCAAAGCACGAGTACAAAAAGCACTGGTAATCACTCTGTGATTACAAATGCAAGTTTCTTAGGCTATGTTATTTCATTGTAAAAATTAGTTCAAAATGGTCCTTAAAAATGGAATATTACCCAACAAGGCCCTGCTGGAAAACACTCCTGCTATTTCTAATTCCACTGACTTTGTTCTCAATGATTTCCTTACTGGTAAATGATCGAAATTCAGACCCGGTAAGTAACCACCAAAGATAATCCTTAATTGATAAGACATTCTCCAGCATATTATATACAGAAATTTCAATTAATAGGAGCTTTTTTCTTTGTATTTACTGTTCTTGAGGGAGAGGTTGATGCTAATCCTTTACATTTTAAAAATAGGAAGGTAAAACTATTTCCAGTGCAGCACCTTCAAAATCCAGGGGTTATATCCTGAGCACACCTGAAAAGTTGTGAAATTAAGGAGAAAAAACACCAAGTAGTTTTAAATTTGCCTCCTCTAGACCTATAACTAGCTGAGCCAGAGCTCAAGGTTAAAAATGCAAGCAAGGAGAGATGGATTTTTTGTACATGTTAAACTCCTGTTTTGGTTTGCAGTAATGTGGAAACAAAATAAACACTGAGAAAGAAACAGCAAGGCTGTGAAACCTGGCCACACCATCGTTCTGTTTTCATGTTTTTATGCCTCTGTAATTAGTTTAGAAACCTGAAGAAAATCTTCCCTGGGACTTACTGTGTGATATTTCCCCTGCAAACATCTGGTGTTCAGTCTATAAATACTAACAACAGCCCAGAAAGAGTGGAGAGACTCACAGCGCCACATTCATGCAGCACAAAAACGCATGTCAAAAGGTCTGGTTTGGGGTTTTTTTGAACAGAACAAGTTCTGCTGCCTTCAACAAGACAGACAACTGCTCTTCACCCAATCTCTGGGTTCCCTGGGACTCCCACAGTGGTAATTACCAAGACTCTAATTTCCCGTTCGAGCATGTCAGCTCCTGCAATTACCAGCGCCTGTTGGTAAATAAATACCATGATTACAACATCTAATTACAGAATCACAGGCTAGGTGAGGTTGGAAGTGACCTCTGGAGAACATCTTGTCTAAACCACCCCCCTGAAGGAGGTGGCCGACGGCAGCTTGCTCAGGGAGCTCTGTGTTTTGGCCATCTCCAGGGATGGAGGTCCCACAACCGCCCTGGGCAATGTGTTCCTGTCCCTCTGAAAGAGTACAAAAAGTGTGGCCAAAAGCCAGTTTATTGGCATTGATTAAAAGTAGCCCAAGACACAGCGAGGACTCTGTAGCCACTGTCCCTCCCCTCGTCCGACACCAGTGACACCGTGGGGCTGGGGAGCACGTGGCCGTGGGGATGAGGACACCTGGGGCAGGAGTGCAACTGAGAGAACATGGAATTATTTAAAATATCACCCTCCCCGCAACAGGGTCTTGCCCTGAATTTCCTCACATTCAGTTCCTGAAGCTTTTTATGTTTTTCCTTTAAATACATCACCTGTGTTCAGGGTCTTGACTATGCCATTAATCCAGAGAACCTGGGCTTTAGAACATCCCCCTTCCTGAGCTGAGCTGTTCTGAACCATCAACAGATGCTCACGACCCAGTGCAGATCCTCTCCTGTGTCTCACAGTGAATGAGGGATGAGTTGTGTGCCCAGTGAGTGAACAGAGCTCAACCCCCTAATCATACCAGAGAAGGGTGTTACTAACACAGAAGGTGACTTCAGCCTTCAGCTTCTTCCCATCCCTGAGAGTGCCAGGTCTTGGCTCTGAATTCTTCCTGCTTTCCAATAATTCCTACTAATCCTCGTGTACTTCTCTGACACACAAGGGGGTGCCTTGACTCCACATGTGCTGCACTCACCTGAGCTTTCCTCTTACTCGCAGGAATCCCCAGGGTGTGAAATCCTGTGCATGCAGTGGATTCACTGCCAAAGCCTCCCCAGGCGTCTTTCCAGCTCACAGTTTTAGCCTCTGCTCTGAACAGGCCCTGGGTGCTGAGCCCACACGAGGCCCTGCGCTCTGAGTATCTGCCTTGGGTGCATCTCAAACCACTTTCCCATCAAAGCACATCACAAACACACATACCCAGTACTGACTGAAAAATTAATGACAAATAACAGCACGTGGTACAAAACATACTGCACGAGAAAAGGAGAAAAGCAGGCATGAGAAAACTGACAAGTATCTCTTCCAAAAAGTACCACGAGGAATTCTGTTTTAACCTACCATCAGAAAATACACATGGAGCAAACAACATAAAGATAGTTCTCCTGTACTGGTGAAGTCAATAAATTACTCATTTTCAGTAGCCAAGCAGAGGACTAAATACTAAACATCAAACCGCAGCCTTGTACTCCCAAATATTTATTTCAGCAGCAGAGTTGACATGCAAGTCCAATTTTACTAAAACCTTCTTTTTCCTGGCTGGAATCAAGACCCATTCTTTCCTAAGATCACTGTTCTAACCAGAAGGGATAAAAATCTTGATTAATAAATTATGAAATTAAGCAGCACAAAGGAAATTAATAAATACACTGAGAGATAAAAAGAGGCAGGGTTAGAGGAACATTCCTCCTGGTGGGATGTTCTCAGTGCATTTCTGGGCCACACCAAACAAGCACATCCCACCAGTGCTCACACTCCAAAGAAATAACAAAACCACCACTAAGCCCATCCACAACTGTACATACTCCAACAAAATCCCACACCTTTCAAATGGTGGCTTTATGAATCTCTGCAGCCATTGTAAACAGATTTCCATCCTCAAAACTTACAGTCAGGCTCCTCTAATTTGGTTCATGACAAGTCCAACACTTGTCCACGTGTTCAGAGTAGCCAGGCTTTTGACAGTCTTGGGTAGGGTAGCAAATAAACAGCTTCTGAGCCAAACAAATAATACCTGAGCTTTGGCTGCACGGTTATTATACAGTGATTAATTGGTCTAGTGTAATCACTGTTTATAAAAGAATTAATTAGTCAACACTGATAACTGTTTGTTGATAATGCATCATTTTTTCTGCTTTAATTATCAGCTGGTGTACAAGCAGACAAAGAGGGAAAAGGTCAGAGATTCACTTTCTTCAAAGAAAAAAGGTGTGCACACAAACATACATAAAAAGTAATAAACTAATGGTTTAATTTCTCTACTTTCCTGTACAAACCCCAGGAGAAGGAGGAGCACTGAAGTCCATCCCTACCTTGATGTTGCAGGCTTGTTCCATGAGTCTCCGGGCGTTCTCCTCAGCTCGGTACCTCTTGGGCAACTGCACCCTGAAGAACTTTAAAGCTCCTTCAAAATCAGCTTGTAGAAGGTCCTCTTTGGAGGTCTGCAATTGAACACAGGGGACGACAGTAAATCCTGGGAATGTGCAGCCCCGCTCTGCCACTGGATTTGTCACTTCCTGGGTGCACTCCAAGCCACCAACATTCACATTAGCTCAAAACCATCCTGCTGGAAATAGCTCTCTACCCCTCCCTCATAAAACAAAGAGAGGCTAAAGCCCATCCAAGGAATCCCAGGCAGGGCAGCCCAGAGGATTGCAACACGGGAATGGATTTGATCCTTCTATACCTGCCAGGTGAGAAAGGGAGTCTGGCTCAGCCTGTCAAGACATCAGTGAGGAGAAAAACAAAACCCAAGCAAACAACAAAAACCTAGGAAAAATTACAGTATTTTCTGGAAAGCGTGTGCATTAGACCGTTGCTGATTCTCACAGTGCTGCCTTAGAAAGACAATACATATACATATATATATTTAATATATATATAGTCATAGACATGCAGAGCAGAACATATGACTCATACAAGGCATCAGCAAGTCAATGTGCCAGAGTCTGTGACACAATTTCTCAAAGAACACCGTGCTAGAAAATGTTTTACATGCTTATTTCTACACCTGCCATAACCCAGCACCTCTCGCTGTGGTATCAAGCCCAACAGGTCAGGAAACTTTACACACAGGGCATTAACGCAGTTCTGCTGCAGACAGAGCAATTCCAGAGACAAATAAATTCATCCTTGGGGCTACTCACACCTGCACCAAGAGCTCCAGCAGGCACCAAATCCCAAGCCTTGGGATGGTTCCTTTAAATGGCTCACAGAAGCTGAATGTCCAGACAAGACATTTAGGGCGCCACCTCAAAAATGGGAATGTCAAAGTTTTTAACCCAGTGTAAGTACACAAACCTGTGTCAACACAACGTGGAGACCAAGGCTGGGTGACACTCTTACTGCCAGTACCTCAGGAGCAGCACAGGCTCCTCTAGTTAAGGTTAATTGCTTAATTAACTGCTCAGCTACCACCAACACCACCTTTTCCCTGTGGGCATCCTGCACTTTCTCATGAGTTACCAGTCTGTGCCATTTTTTGCCTCATTATAGCACTAAGTCCATTACATACACAGTTTCAAAGTTTAATTCTTAACTACGTTGTTACCCACTCCAAGTAACGGATTCACAGAATGTTTTGGGTTGGAAGGGACTTCAAAGACTCCTTCCACCAGCCCAGGTTGCTCCAAGCCCTGTCCAACCTGGCCTTGGACACTTCGAGGGATGGGGTGGGAGCAGCCCCAGCATCACTGCCAACTCCCACTGGAAACAAAGCGCGTCCAGGTGGAGTTTAACGGACAACAGAGGTAGAAAAGCAGAAAAGGTTTCACAAGTATAGAATCATTAAGGTTGGAAAAGGCCTCAAAGACCACGGAGTCCAACCATAAACCCAGCACTGCCAGGCCCACCGCTGAACCCTGTCCCCAAGTGCCACGTTCACACCTGCTGAATCCCCCCCGGGATGGTGATGCCACCCCTTCCCTGGGCAGCCTCTTCCAGTGCCTGACCACCCTTCCAGTGAGTAACTTGTACTCATATCCAGTCTGGTGGCTACAGGGATAAAGAATTACATGTAAAACATTTAAAGTCAGATTTATTTCTCCCAGGCCTCTGCTTGAATCTCTATTATAATACTTTTTTAACAATCCGCAATAAATTACTCTTATTAAAGTGCAAATATGGATGATTTTGAATTCCCAAACCTGAGAAATCTGTAGAAATCCCATACAGTCACAGAAGTAAGAACTTGTTTGACAGGGTTTGCTGAACTATGATTGTAATTATGAAAACTAAGCCATCCCATCGTGTGGGGTGGTTAAATGGTAGAGCCCAGACTCACCAGCTCCTTCTACATTTTCATTTCCTTACAACAAGCTGCTGATCAAAAAATTAGTTTCACTATTAAACTCACAAGGGGGGAAAAATTGGAAATTTTGGCATCCCAACATTCACATTTCTTGACATTTTGTGATTTTAATCAATAACTCATAAAGACATCCCCAGGACCTTTTGGCAGCTGTTTGAGAGGCAGAGAATTGTAAATCCCTTGGTTCACTCACTCAGCTCCTGGAACTCATCAACAGCTGATTTCACTCAACCATCTGTAAGTTTAACGAGTCAATAATTAAAGGCTGGCAGGTGCATTTCATTTCTGTGCACTTGGTGACTTCACGACAGTTTTTATAATCCCAGATGAAATTTTCAAATCAACATATTTTGGTTAAAATCTATTTTGAACCCCAGGGAAACAAGGAAACTCGGTGAGAACTATGACCAAAAGGTTGAGTTTGCCATCAAGGGTTTGACTGAATATGTTCTCAAATGTCCTTTCCACACCACTGGAGTATTTCAATATATATTTATAAAATTATCTCCTATGGAACAGTTGAAAGCAAGGGAAAGTCCTTTCCCACAAATTCTAGCAAAGCTCTCAAATACAAAGACAACGTTTGGAAAAACTGTAAACGTTCAAGAAACAGGGACAGAATTTGAGAGACTTAAATGATGGTAATTTTTATTTTTAGTTTTTTTAGTAAATAGCGATACTACTACTTTCCCCAAAATATTTAGGCAGCTGTGATTAAGACAAAGGACAAAGCCTTGGCTTTTCTCTTTAATTTAATTTCTCTTTCTTCAGTTATTAATTCTGCAGCCTCATTTATCACTGACTATATCAACTAAACCTCCTATTTCCCACCTGGGAACTAACACAGCAGAAGAAATTTTGGATCAGCTGCACTACACTTCCTTAATTTAATACTTCCTTCTTCATACAGATAAAAATCACTATTTCCATAGAATTTTACTTATGTATTTAGATTTTCTGTAGAATGTCAGTGAACATAAACTGCCTGTTTCGTGCTTTAATGAACAAGTGCCAGGAACAAGGCCAAGCTATAGGCTGAAAAGACTCTGGCTGTGCTCTACTATTCAATTTGCTTCTAGGAAATCAAAATTTAAAAGTATCCTGCAATTTTTCAGAATATACATATATATAATAAAAAAGTGCCTATTTCTATCTGTTTAATGCATGTAACACAGAGATGTGGCTTTAACTTTTTAAAAAGGATGTGTGGTGTAAGATCAGAGCACATGAGCTGTGTATGTCTAACCCACACTGCAGTGCTGCACCTTGCAAGGCTTTGCTCTCTACTGCCCTTAAACCTGAGCCACAGGCTCGAGGACTCCCAGAGGATGATCCCAACCTTCTGTGCTGGATAAACTTGGGCTCCAGGCCTGGACAAGTCTGGAGGATAAAGCTACAGTGACATCAGCACGCGCTGCCAGGGCAATACATCTAATGACTCCTTTACTGGCACCTCCTATGCCTTGAGATATTATCAAGCACATTTTTTCCCAAATAAAATCCATGCTCCGTAACACACTGTTTGGTACAAAAAACCAAACCAGCCCAGGGTTTGTACACGATGCGTTGGGATCCACAAACATGGCCCTAATGCTGTGCACACCCAGTAACATCCCACTACTCAGCATCTCACTCCCGGCTGTTGGAGCTCCAGACTTGCAAGGCAGAGCTCATCCTGCCGCACACAACACTGATGAATGTGGGTAAGGGAATCTCCTGGTCCTCCCAAAGGGAATAAACCCCCCCAGAACCAGCGCTATTCCACTTGCCCATCAGCAGAGAGAGCTGATGCAGTGAGGAGGTGATCAGAATTTTCCTAAGGTTGTAGGTGGTATTTCTCACTTAACACTGCAATGGCACATGCTCTGCCCATCCCAGGCATTTACTCCCACAACCACAGCAGAGAGAGAAGCTCATGCACATTAAAAAAAAAAAATAAATCTAGTGCTTAATTTTATCCAACACTGAGGTTTCGAAGTATCTTTAGTTCTGATTAAAGTACAAATTCTTGGTCCTCAGAGATTTCTCATTTTAAAAATATGAGAACCACAGTCTCTCCTCTCTGCACAGGGTGTGTGTCAAAAGGGATGCGTATCCGGAGAGGTATATTTGGCTAATAAAACCTGACAGGGAATACATTCACGCAGCAAGTCTCTCTAACAACACAAGGACTAGGTGTATTATTTTGCCTTTTTCGCTCTCTTTCTCTCTTTTTTAATAAAGAGTGTGATGTCATCAGCAAAGCCAAGCTGCCTGGGAGATGAGGGATGCGAAATTTCCTGGTGTTCTCCATCTGGAGAGCCAGATACAAAGCTGATTAAGTCAAGTGAAAAAGAGCTTAGTGGTTTTGTCTCTGCTTTCCTTGCAGCTCATCAGAGCACAATTCAGAGCGATTTGGCAGCCCTTGCCCCCGAGACCAGCAGCAGGCTGGGAGATGGGCTGGATGAGCGCTGTGGTGCACTGGGAGGTAACTGGGATTAGAATGGTAACACACCCGACAGCCCAAACCACGTGTAACCAGCCACAGCACCCAATTCCACAGGCGGCTATAGATCCCCAAATCCAGCTGCACTTTGGCAGCAAGTGGAGTTTGTGCGTTCTTGATGTTTCTCTGACACCTCCCAGCGCCGGTCCCACCGTTCTGGGCACGGCGCAGGGTGCAGAACACGTGGGTGTCCCAGAGGTCCGGCCACGATGCCCGGCAGGTCGCTGGACATCACCACAGCACGGGCATGGGCATGAAGGAAAGGCACTGCCCTCCCTTGAGCCACACCAAAATGCCACTCTGGTGTCCCAGGCCACGGACCGAGCCACCCTCTGAGCCACAGCCAGGGGTGGTGACAACCCCTCCAGCCAGCACCAGGGGCTGACTCAAGAGTTTGCCACTATTTTGGGGCTTTGAGGCTGCTTTGTACAGCAGCAGAGATGGTAAGAGCTGTTCTCGGTGCCCTAAGGTGCCACACCAGCTGCAGGCCACTGCACACACAGACAGCATTGGCTACGAGGGATGCAAACACCCCGAACCATTTATTTCCCAGACCATTCCACACAGGTATTTTCAACTTTTTCACACACACACACCAGTGTGTTTTCAAAACCAAGCACAGAAAGTGTTGAAGGCCTAAAGACACGAACACAGCTTGGTTTTCAATGGATGTTCAAAGCCACCCTCTGGTGTCACAAGTATAAAATCTGAAATGCTGAGCATTAATCTACTTTGCATCAGTACCCAGCATACCTGAAGTCGACCGGGCACGCTGCTTATCTAGAAAGATTTCAGGACTGGGAACAAAAGCATTCACGGCTTTAGAAAAGGCGTTTTGTTATAATGCAGCTCCGGCTCCTCCAGGCTGGTTAAGGAGCGGCACCGGTGTCCAGGAGCAGCCCCGGTGTCCAGCCCTGCCGAGCCAAGGGCTCCGTGCTTAGCAAATGGATTAGGAGAAGCCAAGAAGGGGGGGGGCAGAGGCAGGGCTGGGAGGGAGGACGGCAAATTCCCAGGGAATTAATGGCAAGGAAAGGGGATCTCACCGCAAGCAGCCGAGGCACAAAGAGGCGATGCCCCATGCCCAGAAGTTCCAGCACCCGACACGCATATTCATTCACCAGCTTGCTCCTCTCGTCCTGCAGCTCTTGGGACTTCTTGGCAGGAGGGGGGAGCTTGGCGGCCGGGGTTTTGCAAGGCAGCCCTTCTTCCATGAGCGGGAAGTGGTAAGTATCCAGAGTGAGGAGAAGGGGCTTTGTGGACGGCAATTCTCCCAAGTGCAGGGTTAGGAGAGCCAGCCCCTGACCCCGGCAATGGGCTCGGACGGCCGCTCCAGCAACGCCCCTCGGCCTCTCAGGGAGAGGAGAAAAGCATCTTCGCTAAGAATCGAGGAAAAATATGATGATCCGCCGTGCTGGCTCAGCCAGAGTCCGCAGGCGATTCGAGCAGCAGACCCGAGCGAACATGGATCTAAAGCTGCAGGTAAGAAGCAGGGGCGGCAGCGCTCAGCGCGGTGCGGGAGGCGGGCAGGGCAGCGCGGCCCGGGCAGCGGCGAGGATGCTCAGAGACAGCGATGAGCTCATCGCAAGGCCCGCGCCGGCACAGCCCGCGCCGGCAGCCAAGGGCTGGGCACCGGGGGCTGGGGAGGAGCAGCAGAGGAGGAGGGGGCGCCCGGGCACCGGGAGCCTCCCGCGGGAAAATGCCGTCATAGGAAGCCAATGGCGAGCGGGGACCGCGCGGCGCCCCCGCCCCAAAACCCGCCGCGGCCGGGGGGCTCGGCCGCTGCATCCCCGCGCCCCGCACAGCCAGCGCAGCCCCCGGCGCTCCCCGCCCTACAAAGGCTGCCCAGGGCTGGGATAGACGCGGGCACGGGGAGCCCGGGAAGCCGCAGCCCGTCCCCTGTGCGGGTTGGGATTAAACAATGTGCACGGTGCTGGCGATGGCAGCGCACGCCTGGGAACGGATTCTGGAAACCTGCTGCTCGTTCCTAAGGCAAGTGCAGTGATGTCACACCTGGAATGGCCCGGCATCGCTCCTGCGCAGGGACGGCCCAGGGGCCTCTGCCATCTGCCAGCGCCTCATGGCACAGGCCTGCCTTTGGGGAAGCGTGTCCTGCTCCGCCGTTTGGGAACTGCCCCCTTACAAAGTGGGATACGGAACACAACAACACCCATTTCCACTGGAGCTGACACCAACATTCCACGCATTTCAAACAAACAAAAAGGTGGCAATTTAAAACAGAGCTAAAGCACATTAATGGCAAACAAATGTATCTTTAGCTCTAAAAATAATGTCTAACATGTAAAGAAAAAACCACATTTCTATGAAAACCATCCAAAGTAAAAATCTGTAGCATGGGATTGTTGGATTGAAATAATAAACATGTTCATGAGTAGTTAAAATATAAAAATCATTTAAAGTTACGATGAACAAGCCTAGGTAAGTACTGCGAAAAGCAGAGAAAATCAGATGAATGAATGAATTGCCTTCGGTCTGATAAACCACCCGTAGTGGGCTCCCTTCAAATACCAGTCAATTTTCTATATATTTTTTTTAAACAGGACATTATTACCCAAGTAACTCCAGCCCCCAGGCCACCCTGGCCCACAGTGACACGTGGGGGAGGTGGGAAAGGGGTTAAAGCAGAAGACACAGGTCAGAGATGACTTTTGATGCCAGTGAGGAGGCCACAAGGATGATGAGTGGCACTGAAGTCACTGAAGCACCTGCAAACCTGCAGCAGTGAACAGACTGTTCAACACAGGCTGATTTAAATACCTCAGATTGCAAAACACTGTTTTGTAGGTGAAAATGTGCAGAGGCAGCAGCAACTGGGGTATTTAGTGAGGTCCTTGTCAGAAGAAAGAAGCACAACCAGCACACGTTTCACTGCAGTTTGGGGCTGTGGTGAACATTGTGATGGGAACTCTCCCGTTCTTCCCAAACTCTCTCCACACGCAGTTCCAGAGACTGTGGATCATTATCCAGCCTGTTACTCTACACAGAGGCAACACCACAATGCCCAGGTTTTATCCCCCACAGGTGACATCACCAGACTGTTTGTAGGGGCAAAGGGAGGAAAGGGAAGGAAAAGAAGCAGCTTTGCCTATTTTTTCTGAATTCTACTTTAAATGCCTACTGGTATATTCTAGAAACACCAGGTTCTATCTTCTACATGCAAATGAAAACATTAAAAAGGAAGAAATAAGAGCATTATACTGTGGGTATTGGGAAGCCAGTTACAGAACTGACCAGGAGCAGAGTCAAGAGTGACCTGAGGGCAGAACAGGCAAGAGGACGGATAATTCAGAGCCCTGGCCAAGTAAAAAGCCCTACATTCTTTATTGCATAAGTCAGACTTTAATCAGCTAATAGCTCTGATCCTTATAGAAATTCAGGTTTGGTTCATTTTCACTAAGGTCTGGGCTTATGAAAAATGGAATTAACAGATTATTAAATAAAGTCTAATTCTAGAAAGTTATAATAGGATTCAACAGTTAGAGGCTAAAACCAGATGAATTCAGGTTATAAATATGGTGCAAATTTTTAGGAATGAGGAAAATTAAACCACAGGATTAGCTTCCCAAGGGATGTGGTGTACTACCATCATCATAATTTTTACATCAGACCTGTATTTCTGTTTATAAAGAAGTCTCTCAAATCCAAAGACTTCCAAGGCTTGAGCAAACCCCCCCTTAATTATCAGCTGAAATCCACTGCACCACATTTTTCAGGAACTCCTTCCATATATTGTAACAGTGAACGCTCATTCACATTTTTACACTCCCTGCCATTCTTACTTCCACATTCTCTCTTATTTTTGTCCATGTCAGACCAGGAACTGATGTTTCCTTCCCATAAACTTCCCAGCTCCTACCCATGCCATTGGATTACTGTCCCACATTCTCAGGAGGGCCTGACTGAAGTGAATTTAAAATGAAGAATAGCCCAAGGGGCAGTCCCTAAGCAGGATGTCTGAGGACAAACGTGCTCCTCAAGGTTTGATTTCCACGTCAAGGACCATCTGATCTTGAAGTGCAGTTAAACTCTGTTCCTGCCCTTCCTAGCCATGAAATGTTTCTGTGGTACTGATGCAGATCAGAGCTGCTCAGACTTTACACAGCTGAGGCCACTGAACTCAGAAGTGGATAACGCCAAAACAGTCTCAAAGCCAATAAAACCATACAGAATATGACTTGAAATTATCTGTGTTTTCTGAATTCTGTAGCAAGATACCAAGGACCTTGGTGGGGGAGTCCTTTACAAATCTCTGCACTGTGAAATATTAAATCTCTGTATTCCAGTGGCAGAAATGACTGACTTGAAAATCTAAATAGACTAACACTGGAAGAACAAAGAGGAAGTTCTCCATCAAGCTTATTCCTATAAAAGGGTAAGACACTCTGCACCAGAACAGCTCTGAAAATCCATACGAATGACATCCTGCCCACAATAAAAACTGCACCTCTCACCTTATCAGACATTACTTTGTCCTTTCTGTTCTTCAGGGCTAGTTACAACTGTGTAATCTGGATTTAGCAGTTTACATCTTGATCATTATAAAGAAAGAACATGAAAAACCAACTAATTTCCGTAGCAGAGATCCCTGCTGGGGTCTGTGAGAGGGTGAAGGACGAGATGACAATGTCTGCAAATGCTCCTAAATTATTCAGGGATTTAAAGACAGGGGTTACAGTAAAGAACTGGAGAAGGACCTAAGAGACCAAGCGACTGGGCAACAGAACACTGAATGGAAGTCGATGTAGACAAATGTAAATTGATGCATATGGAGAACAGCATCAATTTTCCATGTAAATGATAGACTGTGAGCTGACAATTGCTGCTCAGGAGTGAATCTTGCAAGTCACTGTGGAGGAGCGTTCTGTGAAAATACCAGCTCAGTGCACAGCGGAGGCAAAAATGCAGCAAATGGTAGGAATTAGCAGGAAGGGAACAGAGGTTTAAACAGAGAATGCCATTATTCTGCGGTGTAACTCCACGGTGTGTTTTCACCTCTGATATTATGCATTACTCTGGTCCTCCCATCTCAAAAAGGAGGTAATAGAGACAGAAGGGTACTTAGGGAGGCTCATCAGAGGCTTCCAAAGGAGGAGACAAAGACCATGATTATTAAGCCTGGAAAATAGAAGAGGGATATGTAGATTTATAAAATCCTGAGTGGTGTGGAGGAAGCAGAGAGATTCCAAGTGTCCAAAGTGCCTCACGTGAGAGTTGCAGGTGACAGATCAAAGCAAACAAAGCGATCACTGAGCTGACAAAATCTCTGGAGCTCTGTGTTTGCGTGTGTTCAAAGAGCCAGCAGAAAAACCCACGGAGTAACAATCCGTGCAGAGTTACTAAACGTGAGATGCCACTTCTTTCTCAGAGAGTCTTCAAGGCACAAACTGCCAGAGGCAAAAGAAAAGAGCATTATTGCCCTGCTCTTACAAGTCTGATTTTAGGTGTGAGGAGGAGATCAAATAAGCTAAGAAAGTAACTGGTCACAACAGGATGGATTTTCAGTATGCAGATAAATGTCGACTTTTAAAAATAGAAAATTAGTTATATTAAGGTTGAAAAATCAGTGGTCTGGAAGTGGAATGATTCTGGACATTTTCAGGCGCAGATTCCTCTTTCTAAAGAGATCATCTCCAACAAATCACCCAGTACTGGTTTTTGGGGTAGGGGAGAAATTTTTCAGCCCAGCAAACCCTATAGCTTAAGGACATCTTCAATTTAGGAACTAGAAATACAAAAATAGTGATCTGAGAGACTCTTAAAATCTGAATTTCTTGCTCTCTGCCTAATGCAGAAGGCCTTGGAAAGAGAACAGCTGGTTCTGATCTCCAGCACCAGAGTCAGGATCATCTTCTCTTCCAGAAGTGTCAGCTCTTACCCTGGGATCAGCTACACAGCAAAGCTGTAAGAAAGGGGGTATAGATGTAAGAAACATCTTTTTTTGCTTTAGATTCTCATGTGGACACTTCTGGTTATCTTGAAAAGAGCCTTCTGAAGGTGCAATGCACTCCTCCCAGAGTGGACTGAACCAGCTCACCTGGAATCAAACCCAGTTTGGGCTGGAAAGGAGCCCCGTGTGTCACTTCATCCAACCTCTGCCTTAAAGCAAGTGCTCACCTCAAAACCAGCTCAGGCTCCTCGAGCCACTGCAGATGCAAAGAAGGAACAGAGAGAGAATGAAACAGCTGTTTTATCTCTTGGATCCAAGTCCTACGTTATATTACCTACAGACTCACTGCACTTTTCATCTCAAAAGGTTACAAGAACTGTCACAATTTCATTCCTGACTCAAAGACAATCAACATGTTTTAATTATCTGCATTGACAACATGCAAGTGTTTACTGATGGGCAAAATCCAGGAGGGTTTAGGTCAGATGTCTGTACAAAGAAGATAATTCAAGGGAAAAAAGGAAACCTACAATTTACATAATGGAGCAGAGAAGCAGTTCTTGGGCCCAGGAGGTCCTTCTCAGTTCAGATATGGAATGAAGGAAAGATAATTATCAACCCCCTTAGAAATGCTGCTCACATTCACCTGAGTTCCAGGAATGATGTATAAAATACTGGGTTTAATGTATTAGATGTACTGAAGTGAATCTCTGTGGCTGGGAAACACCAGCAGCAACAAACACATTATAATTTCTCCCTATTTTCTCCCCATTTTCATTTGAATATTATACACCTTCCTGATCAAAACTATGCCTTTCCTCTGGCATTAAGCAACATGTTTTTAACAGATCAAACCTCCACAAGCCAAGCGTTGAGCTTCAATGTTATGAATCACACACTGCATGAGTAGATGAACCCTCAAAAAGCAAAGTCTGGATATGAACCTATTTTAAAAGCCTCTGGGTCACTCTTGCATTCCCAGGGCCTGTGTGCTCTTCCCTGCTTTTCCAGGAATTCCCAGGCACAACAGTAGTTAGTCTAGAGCCTGAATTCTCCACAATCACGTATTTTAATACAGCATGCCATTAGCTGGTTTTGCTGAGTTGCAAGATCAGAAACAAAACATTTAAGAATTAATCAGTGAAATCTCTCTGTGAGCAGGGGCAGGACCCAGGGAAGGGCTGGGGCTGTGCCAGGGCAGGGTCAGGGGGAAGCTCAGGACAAGGCTCTGCCCCCAGAGGGTGGTGGGCACTGCCCAGGCTCCCCAGGGCAGTGGGCACGGCCCCGAGGCTGCCAGAGCTCCAGGAGCCTTTGGATGATCCTCTGGGGCACAGGGTGGGATTGTTGGGGTGTCTGTGCAGGGCCAGGGGTTGGACTGGATGGTCCCTGTGGGTCCCTTCCAGCTCAGCATATTCTGTGACTCTGTGAAATAGTAAAATATGAAATAAAGCTTACAATTATCTTTTTTTCTTAGCACATGGGAAGACTTTAAAGTTTTTCATTTCCAACAAAGAAACAAAGTAGTTGATGACACCAGGGACTGGGAATTACACTAGAATGGATTGGGAATTATGCTGGCACTGGAATGGTATGTTTTCCTCTGTCACTCTCAATTAATGGTCTTAATTGGTATTTTTAAAATGAAAATATCGAAGTTGTTTGTTGAGTTGTTCTAACCCACAGGTTTCCATGTTGCCTTTTTCCACACTGGGGTTCTTTTCACACTCCAGCACTTCACTGCATTTTCTGCTGCTCAGAAAATGAGAGGTGAGGGATTTAATCTGCTATCAGCTCAGCTTCCTGAACAGTAATTCAGGTGCAGTCTCTGCAGGATGTAAGCCAGTGATTAATGTCACAATGTAAAATAGTGCCACCAGCTGGGGAGCCTGAGCAGCCTGGGGAGAGCCGAAAAGCACAGAAAAGCACAGCATTGGGATGCTACAGAAAAACCCCCAGTGCTTTTCCTTCAGTAAGAAATCAGATTAAGGCCCTCTTACAAATATTGGCCTGCACAGCTAAAGAGCTTTAATGCTCTACCTGTTCATTGGCACTGTCACACTCGGTGGGTGGGAGAAGGAAAGGGAAAGGAGTCCCCTCGTGTCTTGGGTGTTTGTTCCCCAGAGGTGACTGCACCAAGGTGTCACAGAACTGGCACTGTCATTCCCCAACTAACAGGCATTCCCTGAGAACACCAGCAGCTGGAACAGGCAGCCACAGCACTGAGTTCCAGAAAAAAACCTTCTCTTCCCTTGATATTTAGTGAGGGATTTGGATGCACACACTTCACTGGGAGTGAGGAAAATGGCATTTACACAATAAAGACTCGAATATTCTGCTGATGAAGGACTCCCTCAGCCAAATTCAAAATACTCCAAGAGATTGTGGATGGGAGAATAACAAAGAACAAATCCTTAGGAGTTGTTTTCATTCACTTCGGACTTAGAGAAAAACAAGAGTTTCAAAACACAGTTCTTATGGCATTTTTTCTGCAGCACAGTCAGGTTCTATAACTCAAGAAGAGCAGTACAATAAACCACTTTGTTCCTGATGATTAGGAGAGATTATGAACACATTGGAATAGGAAAAAAATTCCTTCAGGTCTCACAGTACAAAACTATTTCCTTCCCTAACAGAGAGCAATTCCTGCTGAAAGCAGATGATAATGCTGATTCAGTTGGATAAAAGCACCAGCTCCATTTCTGTCCACTGCAGAGCTGTGGTCTTGGGTGAGTATTTCTGACTTAGAATCTTCTCTTTACCTGAATTTTCTTTGTTCTTATGTTTGGCTGCACTCCATAAATACCTTCTCAGGGTAACACCTCCCCTACCAGTTGTTTAGAGCCTATTACTGCTAGGACAGGCAGATACAGCACACTGCATACACATATATTACATTTGAACTGCTATAAGCAAAATTAAACCTAACTCTTAAAGCTCTTAGTTGTAATAAGAGTGACAAAATACTTCACTGAATTTTCATCCTCTGGCACAGCCAAAGAGGAATGTTCAAATGGATGAGCAGCATGTTTTGATATATATATGTATAAGATGGAAAGACTGAGCACTTTCAGTTAAAAGAAATTCAGCTAATTGTTCCTTATTTGCTGTATGATACCCATGAGTTAAGGATTTTAGTCCTTTCCAAAGTCCTTTCCAACTCTTTCTAAACAGATGCAAGTATTCCTCCTTTTATTTCTTTGTCTTTGGTTTTAAGATCCGTGAGCTGGTACTTTTACCTCTTCCCAGACCCTGTTCCCACCACGATGGCATCATACCAGTTGGGTGCTACCTGTATGCATCCTTTCCCTTCTTCACTGCCTATCAAGCCGTAACCCACCAGATTTCCCTTTGTCTGTACTGGCCTCGAGAACCAGAATATTAACAAGCCCCCACAGCTGCAAATAAGACACGGAACAGGAAGAAAAGAGCACACCCTTCCCTCCCTCTTTTTTACAAATTCACATTCCTGTAGGAGCACGTCGCTGGAAATGTACATTAAACCAATCTCCTGTTTATGGGAGTCTTCATTAAGTACATGCTGGTTATTTTGGACACGTCCTTGCTGTGATGATACACAGCCTACACTGCAGTACCTACCAAAGTCACCGTCCCTCAAGTGGGACTCCTTTGGGTCCCTTCCAGCTCAGGAAATCCCAGGATTCTGTGTTAAGTGAAAATACCTGTGTTTGGGAATTTCCAGGTGCTCTGGTCACGGTGGATACATCCTCCTGGTGTGGAGCACTGCTGCCCTAGGACCTGGCGTTGCAGATCTTCTTATCTCTGTTCCTCTTCACTGAGTAACTCAACCAGTGGCTGTTTGTCCTTCCCAGGAAAACGACATGGAAATCCCCCTGGAGGGTTCCCGTCAGTGCCCACGTTATGGGGTGGTCGTGTTAGGACTGACAGGCTGTTCTACCCTGAGTTATTTCCTGGGAAGCTCATCTGAACTCCGAGGTGGCATTTCCAGTTCCATCCCACGGGCCTGTCGTCCGTGGGCTGGATCTTAACTGGAGGCGAGTTTGGAGGCCACTGTGAGTTCTATGCCCACAGGTTCACTTGTTCAGTTAAATTCTGTGCTCAAGCCAAAGACAGAAATGCCCCATCGTACAAAAGACTTCCATTTCTCACTTGCCAAATACAAACCAAATAATATTCATTTTTTAAAACAAACAATCTTAGAAATAAAACAGATACACTGTGAAATGAATCAGAATTGTTTTCTTAAGAGTAACCATGAGACATTCAGATCTTTAGACTGATCTTAGACTGTACTCCTTGTTCCACAAACTTTATGACATGACTAAGTTTCATAAAAACAGATCTATCGTAAGTACAATTTTGAAGACATCTCCACTCAAATGGATGATTTTTCTCCTCCGTTCCCTACTCCAGAAGTCCCACTGTTATTGTTCCTTTAGACATGATACATTAAGCTAAAAACTATTTCAGACAGTTTAATAAAACAAAATAAATTTTTAAAAAATCACTTACCTTTAGGAGAGCCAAGGCTACGTGGAAGATTATGTTCATACCCTGAAAATAAGAAGAAAGACTTCAATCAGTCCTGGCATACAAATCTCTCTGCCCTAATGCTTATCATTCTGTAGCATCAGAACTAGATGCTGCAAGTCCCCAGGGAACACTTCCCTTTTCCCAGCTCCACTTCAAAGTTCACCACTGAAGCCCCACGGCGCAGTTTCCAAGGAAGATGAGGCTCTTTGGAGCTCTGGGAACCTTGACTGAGTCAGGTGCTGGGGATGGGCCAGGTGCCCCCCCTGCATCCTTTCAGTGCCATTCACTGCTTACAGGCACAGGGCAGGACAGTGGAATGAGCAGCACACCAGGAAAATGTAATAAATACTTGGGGGGATAGGATTTTTGTCACAGAACTGAGCTCAGCTGTGATTTAGCACGTACAGTCTTACAGGCTCAAGCTGTAAAAAACCTCCAAGTAAAACAAAGACAACCCTACAAGTACACAACACACCTTTTTCTTACTACTGTTAGTCAAAATTCAAAACTATTTCAAAGCTAAACAAGCTGCTGTCTGTATCAAATAGTTCCCTGCTGGTGTGTGAAAGCTGGAATGACAAATGCACAGGAATGCATTCAGAAAGACAAAATGCATTCATTTAAAGATTAAAGGAAGTTTGCAGCCTACACCTCTTGATTATTTAGGATTATAAACAGCTTTGTCTTCATCCAAATGGGAGAAATGCCATATGTAATCTTCATTTGTGTAACATGGACTTTGTGTTCAGACTGTTTTCCTCAACTGTATTTCCCAAACCCTCCTGCCAGCTTGTTTAATGGCAGGATGAATCTTTTCTTATAAAGGCTCTCAGAGCTGCTATCTGGAAACATCTCAACAGACCTGCACACGAGTAATACTGGCACTGCAGCACATATTGTTGTGGAATAACAACAGGACTTTTGATAAGAGAACCTTCTCCAAGGAATTTCTGCCTCTGCAATTACTTTTTCACGTCTCTTCCTCAAAGCCTGAAACCATATTTCCACAAAAATTAGCTTTTATAAAAAGCTGCTGAGACTTTACAGGAGCACTCTTGGGAATAAATTGTATTTTTTTTATGTAGCATGGTGCCTTGAAGGGACTGTACCATCCATGAGTCCTGGAAATGCTACGACATGAGACATAATGAATACTGCAACACTGAATTACTTTGCAATTCGCTGCATAATCACTATGATAACAAGCTGGTTTTCCACTAGAGGTCACAATTGCAGCAGGACTGAATCCTGCTTCATCACTAGGAAACCCTTCTTCCAAATGGGATAACGATTATTTCAAGTTATTTTGCGAAAAATGTCCAGTTGTGACTTTCAGCCACAACACTGAGCTGCAGCAGTAAAATAAGTCCACAGGACTCTCAGTTTTATTCCAAATATCAGTTTGAAGTCAAGAGTTCATTCCACAGTCATGACATTCATGATTTTTATTTCCTAGCAGAGAGGGTTTGACACGAGCATCTATAAATGAGAGGAATATCTACAAGCCATCACAAACCCCGGGTTTTCTTCTTAACAAGATGATCAATCAGACTTTGTTATTTTATGAGCACAAATATTATGTCTAATTGTTGGATTACTGAGGAATTAGTGTCCTGCGTGTTTTCTGGCACAGCCAGACAGAAAAGTAAATCAGTTCTCATTTATTTCCCAAGTATTTTTTTTCAAGCACCCTAAAATCAGAACATAAAATGACTTCAGCCCTTCCTATCCAGCTGTCCTGGCAACAGAGAACAACCTGCAGCCTCCTCTCTCCTCCAAGGCAGAGGAAAGTCCCAAATCAAGGCAGTAATTCAGAGCTGAGGCACCAACTGCTGCCATTTCCTGCTGAGCAGGGAGGACCTGAAGTGCCTCAGTGAGGTGCAGGAGGTTGCTCTCCATTCCAAAGCAATGAAATGCTTTACTCCCCATTTGAACAACACTCTCCATAACCAATGAACTGCACCCCAGGGTTATTTTATCTAATTCGGGCAAGACTCTTCTACCACAGCCAAATTTAACGATTTTGATTATGACAAAGAAGGCTCAGCTCATTTTTCTACAATCTCTTCTTTAAAATCCTGCTTCATTTACCACACAGTGATTTATAAGCCACAGATTAAACTTCTCCAGCTATTTTAGAAGGAGGACTGAAAATACCAACGTGCACCAGACATATAAATCATTGGTAGTAATATCCCTCCAGCAATTTTATAATGGAAACATGAAAGCACATACAAATCATCCAAAAGAGGAAAGAGAAGGGAGCCCACATGAAATGAGCTTTGGATAATTACTTTTTAGAACCAAAGGTCATATGTTTTAACTAGGCATTTTGAAATAAGTGCTATAATATCAGCCAGATCTCATCTTGATATTTAAAGACACTTTACAGACACTTCCATAGGACAGCACCGACTCCAGGGGAAAGAGCATCACTTTGCAGAAGAACCTTTCATACCTACTGGTGCTGGCACGAACTCTCACCATCCAGAAGGTCCCCTTTGAATTCGTAAAGATTGTGCCTCATAGAAGCATCTGCTTCTGTGAACTGTATGTCAAAAGACCGTAATTTCCAACCATGGCTGGAGGGAACATTCTCAAGGGCAAATCAGTGAAATTCTCTCTCGTGGGACTATAAAAACGAAATTAGACGGGCACTGAAATTAAGACTGGATCAAAATGATTGAAACCTTATTGGGTAGACTCTGGCCTAGTGACAGATTTCCCCAGTTCCTCAGCTCCCTCCGAAGCCAAGATCCCTCCTGCAGGATAGAAGCTTCTTTGAGAAGCCCTCCCTTTGAGTCCTTCTGCACTCGGGAACAAGAGGAGTTTCAGAAAGGCCTGAAAAGGCGGCTGGAAACAAAGAACAGAGAGTGGTAAAGATGCAATTCTGTAGGGCCCAGTTTGTATTCAGGGAGACCTCTGGGACAGAAAGGCTGCCTGTGGCTTCCCTGGGAAGGGAGGAGGCAGAGCTATTCATCCCACCCGGCAAATCCGCCCAGGGACCAGAAAAAGGCAAGCGAAGGGGCAGCAAACCAACCCTATGGAATTCCTCTCCTGTTTTAAAGCTTCTCGGCAGTGGCAGAAGCCTCGGGAGAAGGCAGGATATATTCAATAGTAGCACCTCTGCCTCTCCAGCCAGATCCCCTGACTGACCTTTCTCTGCTTCCACAGCAACACCCTCGGCAGCACCTTCAACAACAGACAGGAAATAAATCTCTTAAAAAGATACAGAAATTTCATTTATCTACATCCTTATCTGTGGGGTTTTTCCCTAGATATGCATGACATGTAGAAGGAAACAGGAAAGATACTGATACAATATTCCCTAAAGGTCAGCACCAGGTAATGTGAGTCAACGGAGCACCTGCTTAAGGGCTGAGAAGTCTCAAACTCCACATGACATGAACCTCTTCCAGCTTTCTAATAACTGAATTTTCCTTTTTTAAAAGAGAGACCAGCTAGTCAACTGAAGTTAATTTGACATTGTTTCGTAACTCAGAAGTGTTTCATAATTATGTGTTCAATTGCACAGCCTTTCAAAGGAGCTACAGAGGGTAATTGGGGTTACAGACTCTAAAGGAGAATTAAAATTCTATTTATGTTTTGGACAGCTTCCAGCAAAACATTTATTTGGCAACTCTAATATGTAGAGAACACACAGTAAACTTTAGGAATGTCACAAATGTCTTTGTTTTGCTGACAACATGAATATATGGTCTGAAGCTCCAATTTCCCTCAGTAAGCAGGGCAGTCTTGGAGCACAGTCTGCAGGGACTGTGTGTGTTAATTAACATCTTTTACGCAGCGTTTGTGAGGCTTGTGCATTTATTCTGGTTCAATGACAAGAGGAGCAAAGGAAAGGAAGGTTAAAATGCTTGTTCAAATAAGCCACAACATGAATTAGCAAGCTTTGTGTAAACAACAGATACAGCTTTCTTACCAAACAGTTGTATTAGAGGAGGAAAAAAAGGGAAAAAACAAATTGCAAAGAGATCTTACGTATGAGGTGTAGCTGAGTTCTCAGACTGAGCTTCCCCCATTGCCTATACAATTACTCACACCACAAAATGCTACAACCCCAGAAAGAAGAAAATACAGAAATCTCCCTCCTGATCCTATGATATGTGACAAATACACAAACCCCACTAAATTCAGCTGATTGAATTATGAGAGGAGCAGGTATCAGGGAGATGGTAAAAACAGCACCAGGGTATTCAGGGAGATCGGGTCCCTTCTGTATTTTGCAGTGTAGAAACACACACAATAAAAACTACCAGGCAACCAAGGACCTGTATTACCAGGATTTTGCATGAAATTTTCTTTGGTTAGTTCCTTTTAGAAGTAATGAATGGGATTTAGGGGGGATTATTCATGTGTTTGGGGCGATTGCCATGTCATTTGCTGCTGAGATGTTGCTATGGCTGAATGAAGGTAGAAGCTGCTGTGAGATGAACACTTTTTTCCCCTCTGCATTCTGTGACTGTTTGCAAAGAATCAAAATTACAGCCCCAGGATTTGAAGTCATTTCCACATCTCAAACTGCTCCCTGACACGGGGTATTTCTGCAGCGGCACATTCCTGATTCACCAGCAGCTGGTTACGAGCTGGCAGCATTTGGTAAGCAAGCCCTAGACTAACATTACTTGTCTGGTTTGCAGAAGTTTAAATTACAGGGCATTCAGACATTCCTGTCCCTCTTTCCAAACCTGATTAATACAGGGGGGGATGGGATGAAAGAGGCCTGAATCCACACTAGGCACCAACCACTCAGATGCAAAGCCCACATTTTGATTTCACCTCTTTAGGAAATTCCCGACAGCCCCAGATTCCGAGCACAAAGCAAGAGGAAGCGTTTTGGCACGGGCAGACTGCACTACCCTCCCCTTGGAAAGCGCCCCCAGATTAGCTCAGCTTCCTGGGTTTGTTCACGGATTATCACTCTCCCGTTTGTGAGACTTTCCTTCACTTACTTCTGAAGGGTTTTCGAGGCCTGCCAAGACTGTTTAGGATATGCTGCTATTCCAATACAGCAGATGGCACTGGTGTTAAGTAAGCATTATGGAAATTTACTGTATTCCTAGAAAAACCAGCTAAATGAACATCAGCTAGTAGGTGGCTAAAATATCTCAGGAGCAATGGGGAAAGTAATTCAGAGACACAGTGTGACATGGCATTAGATGGCATTCCCTCTAAGGCACAGACTTGGTCATTCAAACAGGTCCCTTTTTTACCTGAATCTTAGAACATTTTCTGAAATAGAAGCAGCCTCACCATTTTTGAGACCACAAAATTTATCAACATCACCCAAAAGGTACTTTCTGTTCCCAGAAGTTATCCTGAATTGCAGATTGTTGTGAGACTGTTTTGCCTTTGCTCGTGCTGAGCATTTGTCACCAGCCTTGTTATTGTGGGGATAAACAACCTTGAATGGGAGATACATAAATTATGGATGCTCACAGAAACGGCAGGACTACAGTGTGTTAAGGGTTGTGCTAAACCCTCTGGCTCTCCTAGAACCTCTCTGATGTACTCCATTAAAATACTCTTCTCCTTGGTCCAAGGCTGAATTATTATAAATCCTGGGCAGCTTTAGAACATTTTGTGTCCCCTGTCCCAACACAGAACACAGAATGACACCTCCAGTGCTTCTGCTGTTGACTGTTCGACATCCAAACACCCTGATGTACTTACAGCCTTCACTCTGAAAAGAACTTCAGCTTGTTTATCATCATAATCTGAATGTTTTAAACACATCCAAAAGCTTTAAAAAGTTCCTCATGCAGCAAACACAAACACAAAAATCGAGTAATTATGACTTTGTCTTCACTTGAATTTCTGTTCTAGTGCTGAGAAGCCCCCATGGTGCATTAGAGCTGTAGTCATCAGGTGAATTAGGATGAAATTACGTTTAGCATGGATTTAAATAACTCATCCAACTACATAAAAGCCAGACATCCAGGGCTAGAAAACCCAAGGCATCTCCACTGCAGACCCCCGTTTTTGCAACAGCACAGAAAATTACAAAGGCTGACATGTCACCAGATGCCGGGACGCAGCAGACCTGCAGCACCACTGGACATGCATGGCCAAATTCTAGTCGTCCGTCTGGAGTCTGAGAAAACCTATTCTCCTTCTTAATTAATTAAAAGCTAATTAAAGCAGTCTGGGGGAGAAAACCTTTCCAGTCCCTTCACAAGAAACAGCAGTGGCTGGTGAAGACTCCAGCAAGGAGACCCAGCTCTGCAGCAGGGCTGATGCAAAGGGGACAGACACAGACTAAATGCCGAAGTTTATTTGCCTGTGCTTCTAAGAAGGAAAACAAACTCAACCTCTCAACCTTTTCCAACTCACATGTATGACATTGACTTTACCTTTGTAAATGGTACTAAAGTTTTATATTCAAACTATAAAGGTAGGCAATTCCAGCCCAAATGTGCCTACTTCAAATTCAAGCTCAGCTTTTAATATGCTGTTACTAAAAAGAGATTTTCTTTCTAGCAAGCCCAGTCTGCTGGTTTGTAACATTTCTTAAAACATTAATAACTGGGAGGGCTAACAAATGCAGACAACATGTCAACAGCAAGTAATTCCAAAAAAGTTCAATTTTCCTATGCCTATAGATCTGCAGAAGATAAACAACTGTGCACAACCTTTTATTTAATTCATGTTTCATCTGAGCACAGATTCACGGAGGAAGCTTGTTTCTGACTCAATTCCTGAGGAAGTTTAATAAATTGAAATGTTAATCTGTTCTTTCTCAACTCTGTTGAAGGCATCACAGAAGTATCTGACAGAGACAGATAAAAAATAGCAGGTTATTATGGTCTCTCCTCCTCAGTCAGCGCTCCCACAGCGCCGGCCCCATGTCTGAGCGGTACCATACGGCGTTTCCTGGCACATCCATCCCCAGCAAGACACACACGAGACACAAATCGCATCTCCAGCGCCAATGCTTGTAACTCTGCTGTGATTTTCATCATTTCATTAGGAGGGAGAGCTCCCAGGAACCACATCTCCACAATGTGGAGCCACACTTCTCCTATCCACAGGTGCTCATTTACCAGTACCAAGTCATCCACCTTTTAAAAGATATTTTAAAAACACCCATCAGCCTCTATCGTCACAGACCGTTTCTCAAAACCGATGACAAAGGTTATTTTACACAATATGCTGAAAGAAACAGCTGATAAATAAAGGCCAAGGAGTGATGGTATCTACCTCTCAATTCTCACTTCTTCCACTGTGCCACATGGCCCTGTGAGAAGCAATCTTCCTTCTTTGTCATTAGCTGTATTAGCAAACATTATTTCATATTCAAAACTGACAGATTATCAGTAGCCCCCCTCTGTATTCAGTCTTGAACACAGAACAGCTGCTTAGTAGTCAAACTCCTAACTCAGTAGTCAAACTACCTAGTCAAATTATGTATTATGACATTAAAATAGACAACTATCTGTGCCAGCCCAGAAAGGGCAGCGTGCAGGAGGGGTTCTTACATACTCCCTAAAAAGAGAGAAGCACCATCTTTAAGGATTTTATATCCCCAAAACTGCACACAAAAATAGCCAGATTGACTTAAAACGGAGGTTACCCAGAGCATCTCAAAATTTCAAGTTAATAATGGAATGGCAGCTTGAGCTCTGCAACTCCTTTTGTTTTGGCAGCACCCGATGTATCACAAATGGTTAAAGTGTCTTCTTTTTAAAGCAGAAAAAAAATCATGAAAATTAAAAAAAATGCTTATGAATTGTCTGCCAACTGGTTTGGGTTGTTTTTCTCTTCTAAATGCCTACTGAAGGTCATTTGTTTAGCGCTTTTAAAACGTGCATTTTCATTTTAAATTGAGCATTTTAAAAGGCAAAATGCAGTGAAATGTCAGCTGTTTGATATTCTGTAGCCTTACCCAGGTGCAGCTGTTGCACTGGGGACAGCTCTGAGTGACAAGAGCTTTACCTCGTCGCGTTGCTATTTCTGTGCATGACTTTAAATAAATAATTTAAAACGGAACAAAAAGAGACAGCAAAACAGAGCAGGCTCGCGAAGCGTTCAATAACACCGTGTCATAGTGATAGATAAGACTGACAAGTCCAAATACAACTCTTGGGTTTCATCAACAAAGATGTTCTTCAATGCAAACAGAAATAGCAAAGGGGAAGAGACAAATGAAGCGGCTGGAAGAAGCAGCCCGAAGGAACATTGGGGAAAGATCTTCAGGCTCCAACCCACACTGTTTGCTGGAATCTCAGCCACTAAAATTCCAGCCTGATCAATGGGTTTGGGGTTTTCTTGCAGGCAGTCAAACCTTGTGCTCTGTACCACAGTGCTGTGGAGTGCCTGCCTGCAAGCCCAAAATTCCCTTTGCGCTTCTGTCATAGGGAAGACAAAGAATTCCAGAATATTCCATTTCTAGATGACGATGGGTGACAGATTCTGTCCCAGAGTTACTGAGCCAAGATTCTGAGGCAACTGGGAATTTAAGTAATTTGAGGGGTTCAACCACATCCTCAACAGCCTGGAGACAGCTTTAAAAATAAAAAGGTGCTACGAAGACAATCGTGTGAAATAGCCCTGCTGCACAGGGGCCATGGCAAGCCCCAAATTTGTGTGAATTTACATAAAACTGCTCTGAAGTGATAGTTCATGTGAGAATGATGAGAACACCTGGACTATAATGACACTCACTTGGATAGGATTTTTTAAATTTCTCCATAAAACTTAATTCCAGTCATAAATGTAGCTCCTTTTTCACAGTTTATGCCTCTGCCCAGGAGGTCCATCCTCAGCTTGTGCCACTGTTCCCCCGTGCATGCAAGGGAAGGGAATGTGCCTCCCTGGTCAGCCATGGAACTACAGCACTGGTATTTTTCCTCTCTGGATCGAGAGTTAAAGAGCATCTCCAACAACCAATTTCACTCTCCCGGCCACAGTCAAACTAAAAAAAATGTCACCCCATAAAAAACTCCTGGCTGATGTGGAATCAGCAAATGGTTGGGGTTGGAAGGGACCTCTGGAGATCTCCAAGACACAAACTGTTCATCCGTAATTCCGATATTTTCATGGGGACCAGAGAAGCTCTCTTGGAATGATTAGTTGGCAGCATCTCTTCAGCAAGGGCTTTAACTGGTTTTCTTCCCTTAACTTTGTCTTTCATGAAAGAGTTGTGTAGGATGTAAACATTTTGTAATGACAGACAGGTCAAGAGATGTGGAGAAAGCACAGTCAGGAAGGAAGCTGAAGGGTATTTAAAATTCATCTGTATCTATGAAAAATTAAGGAGAGGGCTGGAAGCTTGTTTTTACAAACTTGAGACAGTTCACTTCAAAGGCTTCTTGATTTTTTGAGGATGTTTTCTGCAAAAGAATATGTTCCTGTGTTAGCAGCTGCCACTGTTTTTAGTCCTTCCAGTTGCCAGAATTATCACCATGCTGGTTCTTCAGAGATAAAGAACAATTCAATGGAGAAAAAATTACTGTCTGATTTCCCCTTAACTCCTTCCAGAGGCTGACTGGACACAGAGCTTCAGTCCTCCACCAGGGAATGGCTGCTTGTTCTGCCTCTGGCCATACACCTTCAGATTTGATGTCCCTTCTATGCTGAGGGCCAACCAGATTTGTATTTTAATGTGATTTTAATCTACACTCCTCTCACAAGTTCTCAGAACTGCCTGTTACTTGAGACTGGTTGGCTCCTGAATCTCAGGAGCCCTTTCCTGGTGGTCTCCCCTGGTGCCTCAGTGCCACTGCCCCACTGTTTCTCAAGATGTTTGTGTGTCTCTTCTCACTTGAATTACATTTTCTTACCATTCCTGGTTTAAAGGAGTAGTAAAGGAGGCTCTCGCTTTCCCCTCGGATTCTTTCACCTTCTCTCCCCCAGCAGTTCCTTCAGGCACGCTGAGACAAACACTGCCAGGATTAGCCCACCTCCTTTAGGTAACTGAGCACCAATATGAAGAAGAGATGCTCTTGAGGAAACAAACCTTGAGTTATGAGTGGTGGACAGTATTTGTTTAATACTGACTCCTATCAAGGCATGTGCACAAGCCTGAAAATTCTCAAAGGAAATGCTTCACAATAAAAATTAACAGAAGGAGCTAGAGTCAGCAGTATTTCAAACTCAGGAAGCCCTCAGCATTTAAAATTACAAAATACTCTATGTATTTATTTACTTTCG
Source organism: Grallaria varia (assembly GCA_013396735.1). Taxonomy (NCBI): domain Eukaryota; kingdom Metazoa; phylum Chordata; class Aves; order Passeriformes; family Formicariidae; genus Grallaria; species Grallaria varia. Next base: position 250,900 of record VWZG01012475.1, on the reverse strand, counting down.
TGTTTGTGACCCATTTAAATCACAGAGGAAATCAGTGACTGGTTCCAAAGCAGGTGGATGCCCTGAATTCCCAGTGACCAAAGGAAACTCTGGTATTTTATGAGAATAAACATTCCAGACTATCAGTCTATTCTGACTGCTTTTTTCAAGGAAATGCAAATATATCGATGGTACAGACACATCATTTTGTATCAGGAGTAGTGTGTTCCTAGCTGGAATAGTAGGGGAAAGACAAAAGGAAGGAGCTTCACTCAGCTGTGTGTTCACTTCTCACTGTTGGTTTAATACCAGGCCCCCAAGGAACACGCACTGCCCTCACTGTCTGTGGGCACTCTGAACCAGGCCATTTTCCTGAGGTGCCTTCCAGAAATTACCATCTCTAACTCTGACAATCATTTCACAAATTAAATGAAGAACAGATGTGTGCATCAGATATTCTTAATTAGATCCCTCAGCAAAGAATGAGGCAACCCACAGTTCTAATTTTAAAACCAAACCAGCATTTCACTGAACATCTTCTCTTCAATATAACATAATTCAGTTACATACATTTGGAAATGAAACAGCAAATGCCTCCAACCAAAATAAAATAAAACAAGAAGAAACATTTGGGGAGTGGAGGAAGGGCTTTCTGACTCAGTACTTTCTTACCTCACAAAGCAGTAGGTCAATGATGTGGAAGACCATGCAGAGTGGAAACTTGGCAGTAAACAGCGTGAGGAACCACTGGGAGGCATACATGTGAGCTTCCAAGTTGAGGTCTGTGAAGTGGCTGTGCAACTCGGGGAGCTGCTCCTGCAGCAAGGCAAGAAAACAAAGGCTGCAGGATTACTCGTTAATCCGAATTCATCTGTGTTGTCAAACACCAAAAAATACAGAACCAAGGGAAGTCCTGGCTTCTTCTGAGCAGTGGAAATATGTGTCTTGATAAATTCCAGTGCCCGTGGTTAGAGCTTTGGGTGAGATACCCACAGTGGACTCTGTCACAGTATCAAGTAACATACTGAGATTATCCTGTGGAATTACAAAATCTCCAGCAGTCGAAAGGCAGAGCAGTTATGAAATCTGTGTAATAGTGTGTGGTTTTAATTTATTCCTTTGCTGTGTTTTGCTACAAATGCTTCTGCCACAAGAAATAACAGATAGCAGAACCAGATCACCTTGCAGAGCTTGAAAGCAACACAGCACAATTTCTCTAACTAGTGGCATATATATAAACACCACAAAAGCAGCACTGAAAATCCTCCTGTACAGTGATGATATATCAACTTCATAAAGTATCTTTGTTAACAGTGTATCTGCTAATAAAATTTGTTTTGTTTGTGAATAAAAATCTTTGTGAACATATGCAAATATTGAGAAGACCATATGCCGAAGTATCACATTAGTTAGTATGTGATCCTACTCCATCAAGTATAATTGACATCTGAAAAAAAGCATTAAATTAAACCAGTACATTAACAGTGGCCTGGTTTGTTTGGTTTCAGTATATCCCACAAAGGGACCTGTGAGAACTGATTTCAGCAGCCTTCACTGTGATAACAAAAGGGCAGCGCTTAATGACCTGTTAGTAATTCCTTGTTAGTCAGAACAACAATGAGCAAACCTTGCAGCAGTTTAGTCGTGTTAAACTGCTCGATGAAATAATTCCACCTGAGAAAAGAGCAGTGTCTGGAAGAGACAGTGACACCTGCCAAATGACCTACACTTGATTGGTATTTCATAAGCATCAGGATGTCCTGATTTGCCTGATCTTCTTAACCCCCAACATAATGCATGGAAAGTAGGACACTGATGGTGGCAGCCCAAAGGACACACTCTGGCCTTAACGGCACAGAGACATTCTCTCTAAGCAACATCAGGAAACAGGGAGAGGGGAAAAAACACAGATAACTTGCTCTGCATGGACACAAAGACTGGTTCCTGAAAGACAAAAGAAACTAGAAATAAATCTGACTCATGATGTTTGAATGGAGCTATTAAGCTCCCCTGCTTCGGCTCTACCCCACCTCCAAAAGGAGAGGAGGTTTATTGTCCAGTAGCTTTCGGAGCAAAGTGTTAATCTCTTCTTCATGCCACTATTTCCATTTATGAGAGTAGGAGAATTTGTTACTCTGGCCCCACCTGCATTAACTTCTCCAGCTGGAAAAATTTGCAATGGAGATCTTCAAAGTTATTTCTGTAGAGGTCCCTCAAGCCGTAGTCATACATGATTTTCACAAACACACAGAAGGCCTGCTCCTCTGGCATCTGTTGGGAAAAATACACAAAAATAAGGTTAAAAACAGAGCTGAGGCTGGAAATGCCTTATACAGATACACACACCTCACTACCTTATGCATGACAAATTCGAGACCAGGGATATACTCAAATTTTCAGCAAAGCCCTCTGAATGCAGAATCAAGCAACTAAAATCTTGATGAGCACCTGGATTTGGCTCTTTTACGGCCTTCTCTGAAGAAAATGTGGGATCACCTCATTGGTTCCTGTAGGTATAGGTCCCTACAGCAGCCCAGCTGTCAGCAGCATTCTTTCTGCCAAATAGGTATGAGAACCACCAGTACACAACTCGCAGGTACAGAACAATTTAAAAACAAAAAAAAAGAGACAACAAAAATAAAATAAAAAGGCAACAACTCATGACAGTGATTTCTACTGAGAGAGACTCGGTTAAAAGGGGGAAAATTCAGGAGAATTAAGGCACAACCAACCCTTGGTGGGAATAATGTTCATCTACTTGCATCCAAACCCCAGGACACCAAACTCTGCAATCAGGTTTCCCACAATCCCATCTATTAACACCCTGACTTTTTCAGAAGCCTTATCTCTATAATCTCTATTTCTCATCCGACAGAGTGGTGGCACTAACACAAGCTGTGTGAGCCATTCTAAACTTACTTTTTTTGACTTGAGCCCACTGAATGCTCAATTTGTGGGCAGCCCTGTGTCATAAAACCTCCACATCATCTCCCTCCCCTTCCTCCATGCCTTCAGGGGACACAGTAATACAGCAGGCACAAGCAGAGTCACTGCAGACCCCACATTAAAAACAACCTTTCTTTTGGAGGCACCAGATTGTAAGAAATGAAAACAATTACTGAGAATCAAGAATGACAACTCTTGACCTTTTAGTGTGTTCACTCATTCGGCCTCTTGCCAACACCTTATCAAATACCAGCTCCAGATAAAAGCTGGGTATTTTCTTCAAAGGGAATTTGAGTCTCTTGATATTTACCTCCAGGGTTTCATCTCTATGTTCAGCCCATGATTAGGGCCCGTCTCCAGGATCATGGGCAGCCACTTTCATTTTCATTTTCAGACATCATAAAGGAAAGGAATTAGTTAGCATAAAGCACTGCCAGCTCAGCTGCTGGCTCCCAGTCCAAGCCTGATTGACCTTGGATGAGTTCTTAGCAATCCCAGAGCTCCTAAGCACAGTTTTACCTGGATGGAATGATCCCCACTGACAGCAGATAAAAGCTGCAGACAAAGTAAAGGGAAGAGGTGGTTTTATCCTGACCAAAAGGCTTCAATCTGCCCTGTGAGACGATGAATGCAAAATTCAGGGGTTTTGGTAAAAGCCCAGGTGCTCATGCACAAGCACATCTCCCCTGCATGCTCAGTCAGACACTCGTGCAGGGACAGCCGTTCCTCCCCCGAGACAGGGCTAGGGAACAGAGGTCAAAGAGGTCCCCAAGTCCTTGTTCTCAGGGGACAGAGGTTCTCCAATATTACCAGCCCTAAGAATTCAAAATCATAAATCTAGTTTTCATTTCTTATTTACGCAGAGCACAAACTCTGGGCATTGCCAGTCTGATATTTAGCATTAAGATGACAAAGGGCAAATACCGATTCTTTGAAATTTTAGGTTTTTTTTTTCACAGAGGAATGGCTCTGAAAAGTAGACAAGAAAAAATGTCAAATAGAGTAAAACGATTAGAGTTGGCAACACTGTCCCCTTATGATCAGAAGTTACCTGCTCACCCTTAATGGTATTTTCATCCAAACAGCAAAATCACAAAAATCGAGGATGGATGTTCAGGCTACCCAGCCATCCCTGAAAGATTATCTACACTGGAGAGAAGGGATACCCAGTCCCAGAAAAAAAAACGGAAAGGAAGGGCTCTAGAAATCCATGCAAAGGTAGGAGAGTTAGAGAGGGCCTTACAAGCAATCACAGCACACAGATTGGTTGGAGAATATGAGAAAAACAAGAGTTTGAGGATATCCTGCGAAGCTGCCAACTTACATGAGCTCATTGGGACTGCTCCCCTTCCCCCCTTTCTCTGAGAATTTCACTTTAATATCCTATTATGAAAGCAAACGTTATAAAGGGCATATTAAAATGAGTGTAATTTGCATTTAGTATTCCCTGTGTACAAGGCGATTTCTTCCAGCTCCAGAAACACTGGAAGCAGAGGTGATTCTCTGTAGTAATGACAGCACAGAACTAAGGGAGAGGAGCTGAAGGATTAGTCAAATGTTAAGAATCTGCCACCCACACATTTCCAAACACTGGGATTGAAAATGGCTTATTCTTCCCGTGGAACTTCGAAATCCTGTTTTAGGGAAAACCTAATTACAAAAGAATTGTTAGATGAGCTGATTTGCAGTGTATGTGGGCCTGCAATGATGTGACTGAGTCAGGTTTATCCTTAAAGGATCTAAAGCTTCTCTGCAGCACTGTCACTGTGTATCATGTTCCTTAAGTCCTCCAGAAGTCACAGCTCTCCCAAGGAGTTACAGCTTAATTTCATCAGAATTTGAGTACTCAATGCCTTAGGAAGCGTATGTGTAACATACATCCCAACACCAGACTCAAACTCATGGTCCACAATGTATTTCAATCATGACTAATGATTTACTAATTAAAACCTGACAGGAAAAGCAGGCCTGCGTAAGAGTTGTGGTTGAGGTCTGGGTTGGTTTATTTCGATACACTTTATCTGAATAAATACTTGAATAAATACACTACTTGAATCTGCAGCTTTTCCACTGGGACATCAGAGGTAAAGCATCTTGCAGCTATATAAATTGTGTATTTATTTATCTATCTACATGCAGCATGTGTTTATATAGGAAGCAACGGATCACATTTTGTGCAGTTTTTGGTTACAGGCTAAAATGTCACGGTTGAAATTCAGCTTCACTCACAAGATATTATAAAATGTCCCTAAGAGATAAAGGCTCCCTAAAAATTAATGAGACTGCTTGCTCTGCTGAGCTACTCTGAGAATGTCTCCGAGAATTAAATTCCCCATAAACACAAAGGGAGCTCACCTAGATGACAACTAAATTAAAAGAAAATATTAATATGTAACAAATCAGTTTCAGGTTTTGACACAGAAGAACTTGACAATTTAATGGATTTCTCCCAGATAAAGGAAATCTACACTCATAAAGATAGAAGCCATTAGTCATAATTGCCAAAAAGCAACAAGAGGAAAATGAATACAGGCAAATAAACAACAGTAAATATCTGCCAAACAGCACCACTGATTGTACAGCTGCTTTGGTTTCAAACATCAAAGCTCTCATTTTGCAATTAACTCACATGAAGCAGAAGCACAGCTGCAAGGAAAGACTGTCCCTGGCAGTAGCCGATGTCTTCATCGTACACAGAGTAGGCCTAGGAGAAAGAAAAGTTAAAATGCATTTAAAATGCACCCCGGCATTACTAACATGTGCTCCCATCAATGGGCTATTCAGGGTACTTTGGGATATTTCTTTCCAGTGTCTGAAGGGGCTCACGTGGAAGCTGGGGGACAGGACAAGGGGGAATGGCTTCAAATTGGCAGGGAGTAGGTTCAGGTCAGATAGGAGAAGATTGGGAAGAAATTCCTCCCTGTGAGGGTGGTGAAGCCCTGGCACAGGTTGGGCAGAGAAGCTGTGGCTGCCCCATCCCTGGAAGTGTTCAAGGCCAGGTTGGACGGGGCTCTGAGCAACCTGGGCCAGTGGAAAGGTGTCCCTGCCCATGGCAGGGGGTTGGAACAGGATGAGATTGAAGGTCCTTCCAACCCAAACCGTTCCATGACTCTCTCTGTGATATTACTCAGGCTAAAAGAATATGTGAGGTGAAACCATAACCCCCTTTGCACAGGCTTTCAGGGCTCTTCAGAAAACACCCACAGCTCACTCACAACCCTCCACAGATGCTGCGTTTGTAAATTTTTATTTTTCAAACAGCACAGAAAGCGTTGGATGCAATTGCCCTTCCCAGAAATCAAGGATAATTCTGCTCAGGTAAGTAATGATAGAACTTCACCGATAGAACAGGTATGACACAAAACCCGGGGTAGTTCGTGCTGTGGGGAGAGTGGTTGGTTGTTTTTTGGAAAAACAAGTTCTGACATCACAAAAGTACAAGACCTGAGGTTAGAAAATGTCAAGAACTACCGTAGCCTGCACATTTAACCAGAACCAGTTTTTCCGTGCCCTTGTTACGCTGAAGAACGAGCAAGACTCATTTTCCTATCAGCACGATGACATGCTTTTTCTTACTCTTAAAAAAAACCCCAAACTAAAATAACTAACCTTTCCTTCCCCTTACTTTTCCAAGACAAGGAGACAGATCCTGTTTTTAAAGACGTGTCAGAGGATGGTAAGAACTCAAGGAAACTTGAGGAAGTCTAAGCAGCAGCAGCAGCAGCAGGACTGACACCGGAGGGAGAGACAGTCCTGAAGGCAGTAAGGGAGGTGCTGAGGCTCCAGCCAGGAACAACCAAAGCAAAGGGCAGAGCCACGGGGAGGAAGGAACCACAGGAATCCAAAGGAAATAATCCCAGCCCACTACTCAGAGGGCTTGCAAATTCTAGAAGACCAGTCATGGAAATAATTGAAAAAAAGTTGAATTAGCCATCACAATCTGCTTTACTAGTTTGAACCAGCTCCAGCCACTGAAGTCAAATAGAAAAAATAACTCCAGAAGTGCACAACACAAAATTTGAACTGGGGGAAAAAGGATGTTACTTTATAATTACTCTTCAGCTACTAAGCACTAAATTAAAGAGAAATTCCTTCAAATGCTCAATGTTGCATATGACCAACTAGAACCTTCTACTGATTAATCACTATCATGAGTGTTTATATATTTGTTCCCCAAATCTATGAGTTTATGGATGTCTAATATTTTAACTCTCTAGCACTCCGAACAGATGTATTATTCCTGCTTTTGAAAGGCCAGATCCACCTAGAAACAGACGTGCAGAATTACAAATGAGAATTTTCATTTATGATTTCTTCATACTATGTAACAACACTACTAATTTACTTTGAAAAAACCCAGGCTGAAAAATTAACAGCAAATCATCAATGCCTGGGGGTTCTCTGTTGTGAGAAGCATTATAGAGAATAATTTGCTGAAAATAGCAGTAAATTAATCCAAACGAGTTATTTTAAAGTATTGAGAAACTAACACAATGGAACTGCTTCCAAAGCTGTCAGAGATTGAAAAGTACAGAAAGTTATCGGAAATAAACACATACTCATTTTGAGATTGTGAAAGAATCCACAGCAAAAGAATTATGGCAAAAGGGGGAAAATGAGGAGGGCGAAGGAAATGCTCACTCTCCATGTTAAACACAAATACATGAAGGAAGACCAGCAAATTTTCTAGTATTGAACTTCCTGAACAAGTTTGAACTCATAATAAATCCATTTCAAACACATCCAGAGCAGGAAGGCAAAGCCTCTGCTTGGAAAATATATGCTCAGTGCGAGAAAGTTGTATTTAATCTCCGGGAACTTTGTGTCTGGTTTCTTCCAGAAGAATCCCAGGGGTTGTCATCCTGCTGGAACGATTTCTAACAGGGGATGTGTTGAAGGATTTGTGTCCAACGGAGTATCAAAAGAGATGATAAAGGGAAGAAAAACACTGAAAATTTATTAAGAACAGACAGTATTCACCCAAAATCTTGGGGGGAGGAGGGAGAGGTAAACTGGTAAATGGCCTGATAAAATGAGAATAATAGATGAAAGGTTGATCCCCAGACCTATAACTCAGCAAGTATTTGATATTTTGGTTTAAATAAATATATGAAGTTAATCACTGGGCACAGATACACATTGGCCACATAAATGAAAATGTCTGAGGGCCCCAGCAAAAGGACGCCACCATTACCAAACCTCTGAAGCAACCAACAACCATGAAAAAAGAGACGCTGACTGCTTCATCTGTGTGCTTTTGGAAATTCATTTCCACCAGGTCCTTCCCCAGCTCTGCTCCTGACAAGCAGCTCTTATCAGATACTTGACACAAACTTCCCTTCAGCACCAGAATGAGATTAAACTGAGAAAGATTCTGCTGCAAAGTAAAAGCATCATAATCCTGGCAGCTAAAGATTTATTTTTTAATGAAGTCTCTAAAAGCTACATGATTTCATTGCACCTACCCCATGCAAAGATTTCTGAAGCTTTATGCATATTACATTTCCAATTATACTATTTTATTTTTAAGTAACCTATGGGACTTAATATTGCTGAGATATGATGTAATTAACCAAAATAGCCTCAGAAACAAGGATGCTGCCTACAGATACCACCATAATATCATATTATTAACAAAAGATCTAAGATTTATTATTAAAGATTTATGCTTTTAAGGAACTGAGGAGCATTAACTTTCTCTTTCTGCGTGAAATATGGAAACAGAGCAAAATCCCAAATGCCCCATTGGCACTGCAGCCATTGTAACTTTGTCATTTGAAGAGAACGGGATTTTTCCTGTGACAACGTCGCTGTCTCTTACTGATTATTTTCTTAAGCTCTTGGGGAACTTCCAATCACAGCTCCCTGGTTAACTGAGATTTTAAATATTCTCTGTCTCATAAATGGGACTTAATGAAGGTTCTGACTTGAAGTCTGTTTTAATTCATTTTAACTACATGAGGATCTCACCCAGAGAATGAAAACATCTCTTTAGGAGTTATTTGTCTTCTGAAGAAGAGAACTACCATGCAGGTATTAGTACAAAATCATCAGAAAGTGAATTCTTTGGAACTACCAGGGTCTCCTAAAATAAAGTCCATGAGAGAGAACCACCTGCACGTTGGGAAAGTGAATGAAGAATCCAGAGGTGGACAGAGATTATTCTCCAAAATAATTATGGGAGGGAAAGCTCCCAAGATCAGAAACTTCTACAGGCAGAAACCTGCCAAGTAAATAGCATTTCAAAGATGAATGGAAAGGCAGCTGACTGGAATTTAAAACCTTGGATTTGGGTAACTGCTGTCTATGAGTCCCAGCAGATTTAAAGAAGGAAGACTAAGGAGTACATCTAAAATTTCAGAATGGCATGTTTTCCATCATTTTGCATTCCCATCAGCATGAAAAGGATTGATTACACTTGCTGAAGATTCTCTAACTAGCAAATACCAGCCTTTACCACAGTGGCTCAATAAGAATTACAGCAGAAACTAAAGAGAGTTCATGAAAAACACTCCTGTAGTGTCTGTCCCACACAAGGCACTCACATTTCCAGAGCTTTCAGTTCCCCCTCTTGATTTGCAGGGCCAGAACTGACCTATGGGAGCTACTCTGTGTCTGACACAGACACAGCTCTGTGCTGGAATCTGCTTTAGTGGATTTAAAAGGCTTACATGGGGCCTGAAAATCAGACTCTGCCGGGGAAACCATCCATACTTTGATGCAGACAAGATATTTTCTGACACGCTCGGTCGCTGGATAATTTTAGTGACGGTACAAATTTAAAACTCCATACCTGAATTTGTTACAAGGGCCAACGGGCTGAAAGTAATGATATTCCTATGACTGTGTCACGTTATACAAGGAATTTCTGTGCTAACTGAAAACCATATTTTTAGACATTTAGTTACTCATTTATTGAGGAGCGGGGAGAGGCACGTGGCTGTTACACAATGTGCCTCCCCCAGAGAGAGCTGGGAGGGCTGAGGGAAGGAGGAAATCTTCCCATTTATTCAGGCAGGCCCCTGAACAGGCTCTTTCCAGCACCCAGGATTCCAGGGCTGACCTTTCCACCAGTACAGGCTCAGCAGAAGCCCCAAGTGCAGGAACTGCCTCCTTGCTGAGCACAGATGCAGCAGAAGGTGCCTTATTAATATGTAAATGGAATAAAGACAAGATAACATTAAAAATCCTTTGCGTGAAACAAGGCAACAATATTTACTTGAATTGCTCTTCAACCCAGGCACAACAAAAATAAACAGCTAAAAAGAGATGAAAAATAATTCCTAACTGATTGTGTTTATGCTCCTGTGTTTATCCTAGAACTGGCAAATAGGCTCCTCTCTGACAAATAATAACACTAAAATGGGCAAACACTGCAACATCCCATTTGTAAATGTGAGGAGACACTAAGGATAGAAAAATGTGGAAGAATAAGAGAAGCTGCAATGGAGATGAAAATGTAAAAAAAAGGATGAAAATTAGACTTTCAGCTCAGAGGCCAGCACTGAGCAGCAGCTCTGCCAAAGAGCAACCCATCACTCACAGCTTATCACAGGTACAGGAGCTCCTGCTCACAGAAGAGCAACTCAAAGACATTTTCACATTTCAATGTACAGCAAAGAAAGCCAAAAAAACCCACTCCAGACCGGAGCCCACTCAAGGGGTGACTTTGCTAGAAAACAGTTTATTATTCCCTCTGTTGATGTGGGTACCAAAAAACAGCCACTGGGATGACAGCTAACCCGGAATGTTTGGTCTCACAGCAAAGTGGCCAAACACTAATGCTGCATGGCAAACCCTCAGGCAAGCGAGTATTTAACCAGGAAACATGCAGGAAACAGCCATCTTCCCAAAGACTCCCCAGAATTCGCTCTGTGTGAATCCCCTCTGTGCAGTGAAATCCTCAAGTGAAACCTCCAGTCTAGAACCTGGAACTCTTTTTGTTCCTTATCACCATTGTCAGCCCCAAAGTTTATTTTTAGGTACTTTGTCACATAAATGTTCTGCAACAGAAAAAGTTTCCATCTTTCCTGATTTCCTACTGTTCTGAAGATGAGATTAAGAGAGGGAATGAAAACTGACAGATCTGTTAAAATGAGGCACTGAGCTTTTAATGGTTTTCCTTTTTATCTGACAGCTCAGATCATCTCTCATTTCAGTGGGGAATGAGGAAAATGCTCTTCAGCTTCTTACCCTCCCACTTGAGGACAGACCTTTCCCAGCCTTATTCAATAATCCCAGTCTTCAGAGCTCTTGAGTCCATATTAGAAGAAGGGCATGAATGCCCAGCACCTCTGGTAGAAGTTACTCTAGTAACAAAAAGCTGCCACAATATTAGTGGTGGCCAAGTGGCAGGGGTCATTCAACTGCAGGTAAATACAAAATGCTGCACAGGAAAAGCCGCCCTTGACTTGATGGACACATTGGCAGGACTCTGATCCAGATTCCCACAATGGTTTGGGTTGGAAGTGACCTTAATTATCAGACAGTACCACCCCCTGCCATGGGCAGGGCCACCTTCCATACCTACCCAAGCTGCAACATTCTACCTTCTGGATCTCTCCCAAGTAACACAAATCTGTCCCTACAAACTGGACAAATCTGTTCATTTAGTACTTCCACTTCCCCATGTAGAAGCTGGAAAACAATACCAGAGGGTTTTTTCATCAGCAGTGAGTGAAAAGCTTTGCTCACACGCAGCTTGTGGAATGATCGGTGAACTCGATCTCTAGGTAATTCTAATCGACAAACATTTTTGTTTATCCTCCCAGCACAGCCTGCTCTGGGGGTTTCTCTTCCTCTGCAAAACCCAGCCTCAGAGAACCAGGTCCTCCCACCCCACCCCTCCATTGAACGGGATCTCTGAGCCCAAATGTCCCTCAGCAAACCCAGCCTGAGCCTCGCTCTCCTCGCCTGCATCTCAGGGGGTACCAAATGCAAGGTCATAGAAAGTACTGCAGAAACACTACACTCTCCACATGCAAGCGAAATAAAGCTTTCAAGTCTTAGTGATTAAAGACTTGGATCAGAACAGGGTTAGCAGGGCAAAACACAGTCACAGCAAAATACAGAACACGCTTTAAAATTCAGAGCACTGACCATACCTTACAGATTTTGTACAGAGATTCCTGACCGTCTCCTTCTGTATCTTTGAAATAATCATGGGCAGGATATGTACGATGGATATCTCGTTTAATGACACTCTCTTGAGCAGAATCCTGGAAAAAAAGAGACAAAAATCTCCCTGTATTAACCCAGTAACAGTGTAATTAAACATAACGTAATAGAAAATTCACTATGTGATCAACACGGATACATCAGGTAACTGCTTTGCTGACTCAGCCCCCAGAAATGCTCAGAGAAGAAACTCAAAATCCTTCACAATCTCATATGCAGTAATAACCTGACAGTTTAGCAAGAGCAACGTGGCATGTTTTCTGGCCTTCAGGCTTAAGGTTCATCCTTAAAACTGCAAGGAAATTACTAGTTCTTTAACTGTTGGGGCATTTTTACCACAGATCATATGCTTACTGTACTGCTCTGGCAGTAAACAGAGATTTAGACTGTCCCTCTCTTGCAGGCTCAAAGGTACTGACTTGAAATGTGTATCCATCTGCCATCAGAAGTGTTAATCAAAAATTCATAAAGAAATTCTGTAAAAGGGTGAGGTTCACTACAAACAGACCTGAGAAACACCACTGTGTGCAGGAGGAAGTGGTACCAAAATGTCAGAGCTGGAACTACAACAGTTAATCAATTATCTTCAGATTCCAGTTCCCCTCAGTGTGAAATGTCCATTTAGGTTGGTAAATATCAAATGGTGCTTTTCTCCATTACCTTTGTAATCCTTAAGGAAAAACCAACAAAATCCTCACCCGCAACTCGGAAAACAAATCCTTTATATACACTTTTACCTTGAAAACAAAATATCTCTGTTGCAGAAAAGCTTCTAAACCCTCGGACTCTACCTAGTAATCCAGGGCTCTCGGTACAAAAAGCTCTTTTTATATCAGCCTTCTCTTCTCCAGGCTGGACACCCCCCTCTTGTCCCAGCCTTTCCTCACAGGAGAGGCGTCCAGTCCTCTAAAACACCAGGCACATTGTTATGTGCTCTGAAAAGGAAAGCTTACACAGAAAGGTGATGATTTTATTGCACCAGCTGGTACTGCTGGAGAAAATAAACCACATTTTTGTGCTTTCGCTGTGTTATCACGGTGATTCTCGGGACAGCAAAGCACCGTGCAGCTATGAGCAACCCAAACTAACCACACAGTCTAAATACCAAGCAACAAAGCACAGACTAATAATGAAAATTTAATAACAAGGAGCCCTCTAATCAGACTTCTTTAATGACTGTTTCCATTTACTCGGCTTCCAAACACCAGAGAGGCTGGAAAACTGCAATTTAGGTCCCAGATCCATCCAAGCAGTCAGTTACATCGTGAGGAAATGCCTAATACAGCATTTGAGATCTACCAGGACACTTACAGGACCCGTTAGGTGAATTGTTCAGCACAAACTTGGTAAGATCCAGAGAAAGTTACAGGAAGGCACCACATCCAGCACACATATCACTCTCCCGCCGAGCTGGGACACTGTGTTTGACTGCCCTGTCCTTCTCTTTTCTTCACGTGGGGAGCCAACACGTCACTGAGCATACAGGAGCTGACAAGGAGCATGTCCAAGGGAGGGCCAAAAGGATTTGTGCAAGGGCCCAACTGCACACTCACTTTTACTGAGTTACAAGGAGCCTGGAGGAGTCTTCAGCATTCTGAACAAGAGATGCTTCTGCAAAACTAGAGGAAAACAATTCAGTGGACCCCCGAAAAATTTGCTATGAAAGACTGGAGAATTAACTCCTTCTCAAAAGACTATCCCTTCAAAATACAATAAACCCATAATTGGGGACCAGCAAGAAATGAGACTAAAGTGAAGATCAGTGAAGAACTACTTCTTACAATATATAAAAAAATACTTTGGTTAAGTTTCTACATTTTTCCAGGCAGAGTTTGTTGATAGCACTGTTCTCAGGAGAACCACAGTTTACAGTTATCTTACTTTAGGTTTTCAGAGGATTTTTATTCTTCTGAAAGCCACAATTACTTAATTTATCATGAAAAAAAGCTAAGGTGAGACAGCTATCAAAGCATTCAGAGTTCTAATTATCTTTCTCACTTCTGATAATCATTTCAGTGCTGCCAACTCAGAGAACTAATACCCTGCTGAGGAAAAGGATTCTCTTCACATGCCAAGGCTGTGACAGCTGCCACCCTGCTGAACGAGTTCTCTGCTCCCATCATCTCACTCCTGAAACAGCTCAACTTCTGCAACAGAGCAACTACCCTGGAATACTGACTCCTTGGCACTGTTGCCACCTCCAGCTCTCAAGATGCTGCTGAACATGGGCATGTGATGCCAGAAGGCAGATCAACACAGAAATAATGAAGAGAAAACTGTTTATATTAAATAAGTGTTATAATAGAATTAAGGGTATGTAGGCACTCAAAATTAAGAAATACGGGGCAATCTTTATGCATGTATGTCAGGAACTGTTCTTTAATGAAGAGCATCTCACAGACACTCCAGCTCATCTGTTGGCACAAGTGGACCCATTCTGGTGATTGAATTCAAGTCAGGGAGCAGAAGGGACTCCTGGAGGCAGAGCCCTCCTTCCTTTGTTCCATGAACTGGAGAGTAATTGTTGTATCTGCCAGAAGAATTTATTAAGAAAGAAAAATCTCTTGGGCCATAACATGTCAGTGCTTTGTTGAGACTCAGACTCCTTGCCCACTTCTGCCCAAAATTACTTCTGTGAAACCAGGCACATTCCTTATGCACAAGGATTCCAGGAGTAGTTCCCTAAGTTTTCCTTACAGCTTCTGCAATACAGCTGCTGACTCAGTGTGGAGAGATGCAGAATTGAAGGAATTCAAGAGTTTAATGTGAATATTAAGGAAATAATAAACCGGGTCACGGGTGTCTCAAACCTGGCATTCAAACTGAGCAGCACTTCTGACCTCAATCTCCTTGTGCTCCATTTCCCTCCTTAATAATAATTCCCCATCTCAGTAGGGTGTTATGAAAATCAATTACCATCTGAAGCATTGAAATACTGTAGTGATGAGTCCTGCAGAAATGCTGAAGAGGGAAATAATAACTCCAGCCTCAAATCCTGATCTGAACAGTGCCTACTAAGGCACAGGGTTATACAAGCAAAATAGTAAGGGGGAAGAAAAAAATATCAAAGCAGCTCATGAGATAAGCACTTTTGTACAGAGCCAGGCAGGGATCCTGGGAGGAAGACAACCCAAAAGGTCTGCATCTCTGGGGAGGCACAATGAGCTGATTTTGCATCACCTGAACTTCACCAGCTAAAAATAGCCAGAATCCAGAGTACTGAGGAAAGTGAGAAAAGGGGGAGAAAAAAAATCAGAATGGTCTTTAAGCAACTAAAATTACCGTGCCCTGAAAATCTGGTGTGTCACGTTGCATCAGGATTAGATCCTGAAACTTTGCTACATGTTGTAAGGAAGGGAAAAGCCCCCAAGCTGCCACAAGCCTTCATCTCTCCTGTTCAGCCAAAAACGCACCTCCTGCTGGTATCAGGAGCTGGAGGAACCCTCAATAAACCTGCTTCTTAACACTCAAAAGCTGTAAATTTAAACACTGACTACCAGGCGCACACCCCCAACGTTATGACATTGTTTCAGTATCCCAGTGTTTGCTGAAGGAACAGATTTGTTGCAGATTACTTATTTTGTTCCTTAAGGTTCTCTGTGGCTCTGTGCAGTTCCACACAGGCACACGTGGGAATATAAATAATAACTTTAAACCTTCTAAAACATAATCTGAAGCAGGCAGAAAATAAAAAAATACATAGAAGAGATGAGGTCAGTCAGCCTGGGTTTGAAATCATCTCCACAACCAGCACGTAGCTGTTACTGATGTCCTACCAAATTCCTGCTCTCAGTGAACCTGACAGCATCTTGTGCCATCATCAATCCCTTTCCTCTCTTCCTCTTCCACACACGTTATGACCCTCCAAGTAGAATGTGTGATCCAAGAAAACCTCAGGTTCCCTACTAATCAGTATTTGGGAAAAAAAAAAAAATCAATAGCTCTTCCTTTTAAAAACACTGAATAAAAGATGTTTGGCTTCTGCTCAGTTCTTCTGTAGTGTTTTTGTAATACATACCTTGTAGTTCAGCTCTTGCCTATAAATAGATTTTCTTTCACTCATCATCAGCTTTTATTCAACTGAGAGCATCTAACACTCAGAGAGTACTAATTAACAGAGGAACAAGCCAGGGATTATTCTGTAGAGACTTTTTCTTTAACAGTTACATATCAATATATTGAAAGTGAACATAATATTTGGGTTAATTCAGTTAAAACCCTGGTCAGCTGGATTTGTGAATGCTGGCTCACTCTCAGCTGCATTTATTGCTGCTTGGGCAGAATCCCTTTCCCCAAGCAGAAGGAACAGCGGCTCCCCTGGACACAGGGCCAGATCAATAGCTCATTTCTGAGCAGCCCTGCACTTTTGGCAGGCCACACCTGGAGCTAAATGTAGTGGCAAGGTCTCTCTTCTCTCATCATTTTGGATTATTAATATAGCTTTGCCCAAAAGAAGGAAACCTATTTTATCAAATTATCTTTTATTCTTCTCTGTGTTTGACAAAGCAAATTTTGAGAATTCCCAAGACAGGATCCTCAGAAATGATCTACAACACGCCTCATTTTAGACCAGGAATGCAGAATTACCAATCACTTCTAAACAACCAATCCTCTGATTATTAAAAAGCTCATGGGATGGGACGCTGCCACTTTTAGCTGCAGTACCACTGGGACTGCACCGGCCAAGAGCTCCTTAGGAACTCTTCTGTTATTTATAGCATCACTCACACGAGTGCCAAGGAAATGGGGAAGGATGCTCATTTTGGAAGGCTGTCAGTGTGTTTCACAGAATCTTTAAGGATGTGGAAGTGTCCAGTGCCAGGGTGGATGGGGCTTGGAACAACCTGGGCTAGTGGAAGAGGCGGGGGGTGGAACAAGATGATCTTTAAGGTCCCTTCCAGCCCAAGGCATTCCAGGATTCTACACTGTAGCAGTCACAGAGGGAAGGAAGGCAGAAACAGCCCAGCCCTTTGCAGGGTTGAGCCATCAATCAGTAACAGATGAGATGACATTTTTCTATAAAAAAATCACAGCAAAACTAGATCAGACACAAAACAATCAATTCTGCATAAACTCTCTTGCTCTGAAAAACAAACAATATCCATGACCTTTACTATGTTTGTGGTTTGTTTTCCTTCTCCCTCTCCCATTCTGTACACGCTCCCTCTCTCCCATGCTACTGATACATAATTTATTCCCCTTAGCCTGCCATATCCTCTCTGAAAGTTGTTGTCAAAAGAAAAACACTATCTGTGCTACTGGGCAAGAGATCAACTGCTGAAAGTATCAGGCTGAACTCTTTGCCCTTGGCGTGGAACGCTGTGAATTCAGAGTTCCTCCAAAGACACTTACCTTGGAAGCTCCCTGATCTCCCACAGGAGATGAGATGCTCCGTACACCACCTGATGGGTTGGGATATGGGTTTTCCCATGGGATTTACAGCATGCAGGAAGGGCCATGCACATTTGATTGTAGATATCCCAGTATTGCAACTGCTGTTTTATTACGTCTGGGGCTTTATTTGGGCCACAGGATTTTTAGCAGATACGATATCCAGCATTTTTGTTAGAGGTTGGGGAGAACTGTTTAGGTACTGGATTTTGTCTGAGGTTTCATCTGGTTTTAAGTGGCCATTACTTAGGAAGGTTGGCTCTCTGGAGAACATGAAGGTAGATCAGCCCAAGTAAAGGCCATATTATCCAGTTTACTCCCCACCATTTCACCTTTTCCTCTGAGATGTGTACAGTCACTACCTCATCATCACACAAGCAAAAAAGGTAACCCACAGATTTATCCCTGGAGCAAGTAATAGTGTCCAAGTTCCTTCTGGTTTGCTAATTTTCAGATTAGTTTCCTAATTATGTCTCCTCTGTTAGAGACATAACTGCATTTGTAAAGATTGGAAAAAATGGTCTTGTAATGGATCTGCAATTTGAAATTCAAATATTTCTGACTCTACCACTAAGTCCTGGGGCAATTTCCAGAAGCAAGTGGCGAGATTAAGGTCTGTTTCTAACAAACAATACTGCACTGCCCCAGCATCAGATGGTTGTGGAAAAATTGTGGAAAACTGTTTACAGGAAATGGAAGAGGGGTTGTATTTGAATCCTCAACTCCTATTGATCTACCTCAACTGACGGTGCTACAAAACTTACTTCAATTTTAAACAAGTGCCTACACTGTAAGAAGTATAACAAAGAAAAATATGGTGACCCTTTAAAAAAAACAAGTCTTTAAAAAGCAAGACCTAGGTCTTAGTTTTCTGCAGCATCACCAGCCAAGCGGATGTCTTTAGATCTAGTCAGTGTTTCTTTCAACACATTTTTACAAGTCCTGGAATTAAACCCATTCTGTCCACTAAAAGACAACATGGTCAGTGTAACTGGCCCATTTAAGATTTTAAAGCAAAATCTGCTTTCCAGAGTTGCTCGACTTCTCCTTCACAAAACAAGTGACTGCAGGTCTAAGAAAGAATTCCAAGAAAATCTGTAGCTATTATGTAGGGCCTAACTGACCTTCAGCATCTCGATTGCTGCTGACAAAACATTAACAAAAAGAGAAGACGCTGCAATACCAAGGAAGTTTATCCAGTTCAGTGACACTGGTTTTAACAAGGAGGAAATGCCTCACAGCACTATGCAGATAAAGATTTGCCAATACATGGATTTTAAAAAGCTTCTCAAGTTTGCAGTTATTAAAATGCACAGACTGTTTCCTCAAAAAGGAAACGTCTGTCCCTCGTTCTCTTGAACAGTGGAGTTCTTGCAATAATCCAGGCAGGAACACTTCAGCTGTCATGTTTACACACCAACTCAGTTAACTCACAGACCCACTCTCCAACACCGGCTCCATAATTCAGCAAGATCTTTAAGTCCTGGACACTTCATTTGGACACTTCCTGTGACAACACCACCTTTAACATTTGCTTTACTCTGAGGGCACCCTGTTATTTCAAAGTATGTCATTTTTTTGAACAACTCATCTTGCAGGGCTATTAAGATCAACAATTCCATTATAAAATCATCTCTTTCTCTTTCTAAGAAATCCAGAATCTGGTAGGTTTGCTGATTTGAGAACCCTTTGCATCACCGAGCTCTGACATCAGACCAATGACTCTGGCTCTTTGGGAGCATAAAACATCAAAATCGCTTTTCAACAAGATCTAGGAGTCTTTACTCCAGCCTGAAGAGACAGTGCATGGCACAAGATGAAGGCCAGCCAGGCACTCAGGGAAAAGGAGAGAAACACAAGCACATGGTTTTCATGCCAGAACGTGAAAGTAATTATGGAGATACTGGAATATGGCACTAAAAGGAAAAGTTAGATAAGGCTGGTGTATCAGTGCCCTTAATGCTTTACTCTATTTTATTCATAGTTTTTACACGAATTTCTTTTAAGAAGTCCTATTCATCTATAATTCCGTGCTGAATCCTTCGGAGACAGCTGCTGAACCTGCAGCCACCGCTGCAGGTGATGGGTACTGGGAGTGCAGTTTTGGAGTTGGCTGCAAGAGGAATCGTGGGAATAAGCAATTTGGAGATGCTGACACAAGGAGACTACAGATCTCCCTTAACCCTTTCCTCAAGTCTTCTCCCAGCTGCAAGGAGAGGGAATGCAGCACACAGGGATAGATAAAAGGAGGTTTCAGTAGTGCTGCTGTGGCTCACAATGAGCTTATTGCCAGAAGTCTTTAATATGATTTTAGATGAACTAATGAAGGAAAACACTGGAAGCACAAGGATCACGGATGGCTGAGGTGGGAAGGGAGCTCTGGAGTTCAGCTGGTCCAGAAGCAGGGCTGGTTGCCCAGGACCATGTGCAAGCAGGTTTTGAACGTCTCTAACAGTGGAAACTCCACAGCCCCCATGGCAGCCTGTCCCTATTCACCCTCCCAGTAAAGGTGCCTCTCCATATGTTCCACCAGAGCCTCCTGCATGCCCACTGCCTCTGCTCCTCTCACTGGGCACTGCTGAGCAGAGCCCCGCTTACACACATCCGCAAGATGCCCTCGAGCCTCTTCCGCTTCTGGGACTGAAAGTAATCCCAGCCTTCCTCGTAGGTGAGATGCTCCAGGACCTTCACCTTCTCACAGGCCCTTGCCTTGAGTTTCTAAGGGTGCTACAAACTGCTGTGCCAACCAGTTCCCTCTGTCTCTAACTCTCAAGCAAAGCCAGCACATTCAGGATACAGAGATTCCTGAGTTCAGCTTCCCTGTGCTCCCAAAGTCCCACCGTTCCCAGCAGAGAGGCAGCACCGCACATGACAAAGTGTGGGACACGCTGCAGAGCCCGGCACACAACTGGGACCTGCACGTGAATCACCAAAAGAACATCCACTTTTGCCTTTGTCTATTGATCTGGTTCATTCCTGTTGCTGGAAAGCTGAAATTCGCTTGCGATTGGGTGCCTCCTCGGGTTCAGATCAATACAGCTCTGACATTAGACAGTATTTATCTGGTCACACGAGGGTCAGAACCACAAGGACCAGGGAGTGCATAGAAATAATCCTGATTTCAAGTGTTACCAGTCTCCCATATACCGCTTTTTAGTGTATCTGAACATTTCTCGAGTACTTTATACAGGCACTGTACGGAAAAAGCAGATTTTAGGGACATTTCAGCTGCCCTCTTTGTCAGAAACCAAAGGAGCCTATGTCTACCTCTTATTTAACGATTAAGTTTAGCTGTTCCAGTATTCTGACTGTAATGGGGAGGTTCTCTGGGTCTACAGATAATCCTGTTATTTCACAGTGATTTCTGACTGAATCCCTTCATTTTCAGAATAACACGTGAACAAAATTTCTGTTGATGTCTGTGCAAACGCTCTCCATGACAAAACAGAAGGGAATCTGTTTAAATATGCTAATTCTAAGTGAACCAACACTGCCTCCTCAGCACCTCTGACATTTCTGCCAATGAGCAATACAAAGAGGAAAACTGATGATTTCCCATCCCATAAGAAACAAGGAATAACCATGAGACATATAAAACCAGCTACTTTCATCGTCGTAAGATGCAATTAGCTCATTTCAGCACAAACCCTCAGGCATGGAAGAATAAAGCAAAGTTATAAAGATAAAATGAAAACAAACCACAAAGAGACACTAATGCCTTCATATAAAGGGTATTTCTGAAAAAATACGAGACAGTGCTTGTTTTTAATGCTACAGAAGTACCTTCCACACATTTGCAGTTGTAACATGGCTCAGTTATGTAACTCAGGATGTTAAAGTCTACATCAAAGCCAGCAGCCATAGACCTTTTAAGTAAAACTAAATATACTCTACTTATTAAATGTACCACCCAAGAAAAGCCCCCACAGCTGGATTGAAGTGTATTCTCTTACAATATTATTGAAGGGTCACCATCAATTAACCACAATTTTACAATCTGAGGGGTTTGTTTGCCGTGTTTCTAGATCATTACATTCAACAGAAAGCAAATCCCTTCCCCGTTTATTAAATGAGGTTGTACCCACAGACAGTTAATTCTCACGCACCAGGATCTACTGCAAAGTCTGCCAAAAATCACCTCAAAATAAATAAAAAACCCCCAAACCCTAGAGAATTAAACTGACTCAGCAACTTGCATGTCACCATACACCTCCAGGAACATCCGAAAAGATATTGGCAAAAGTAGGAGCAAAACAGGCATCCTGTACCCAGGAATGACAGGGAACTCGAACGGCACAAATAATGAGGGATAACACAAAGCCAAAGGAGGGGTAACCTTGGGTCAGCTTTTCCTCCTCCTCTTCTTTTTCCAGAAAAAACTCTTTTCATGGAATTCTGTTACTGTGTGCTGTGTCTAGTTGCCTGCAGGTCAAGGAGAGGCTCCAACCTGCGGTTAAATCACCTCGAGGACTTCACAAATGTGATTATGGTCACATAAAAATGGGGGAAAAGTTCTACTGGACCATCAGTGTGCAGAAAACTCAGTGGGCAACGAGCAGGGACCAAAACACAGGACAGATAAAAATCTAAACCAGGAGAGAGGGAAACAGAATTAAACAGAAGGGATAGAATTGAAGACAAGCAGAGGTGGTGAAATGCAGGAGATGAAGAAGAAATAAAACAAAATAAAGGATGGGAGATGAGAGAAGTACCAGACATTACATTTAGTTCTCATTGAGTCACAAAGGGAAGCTATAAATTGAATAGCTTATCCTAATTTAAAACCATGAAAATCAGTTTGAAGGGAAATTCAAAATAGTTTTATACTATGCAAACTACAAACATAATAAAATGTGGTCATAGCTATTAGAGAGGTAAAAAGGGTTTTCTTCCTTTTTGAGTATTACAAACATACACTGGACTATTGAAACAATCCTACTGGTTCAAGAATTCTTCAATTCCTACAACATCCAGCTGATGGAGAATAACATTTAAATTTCTTAAAGTTGCTTATCTACTTCGGGCTTATTTAAGTACAAGGTAGATACTGGCTCTTTTAAACACCACTGCTCCCTTCTTGTGCTGAATTCCTGCAGCCAGAAAGCACGATGGAAGAAACCTGGGAGTGCATTGCCATGCTCTTGAGTATTCCTGAAAAGAACACAGACACCCAATGCTCGGTCGTGTTCCCATCACTCTTTCCAGCAGGAATTGCGGCACCTCGCACTGCAATTCACCACCCCGGTTGTTAATTGACCCTTTCACACCTCAGGTGGTTATGATGTGCAATTCCTTATCCCTGTGACCTCTGCTCCCTCATGCTTCCCTTACAGGGCTTTCACAGTCTGTCTGCCATTTTTCTCCCCATGGACAACTGTTCACTGGCAAATTAAAGGAACTACTAATCCAAAAGAGCCTCTTAGAAGTGTGTAAATGTGTATCAGAGAACACCGAAAGTAAAGATTGCTTCTTACTCCCTCTGACTCCACATTTCTGTAACATCACATGTCCATTTATACATCCATTTCCACGTATTTATATGTAACATCCATATTTCCACATACGCAGTATTTATGACTTGCATGTAGTTTGTATTTTTTCTATTTCCAGAGGCTGTTCTTCCTGGAATACAGAGTAGCCTTTAGGTACCTATACATTTACAGACTAATAACCTATATTACTTTGGGTCACTTGGCTTACCAAAATGAGATCCACCCACAGTTTGGAATGTTCAGTATGGAAAGTTCAAGTAGAGCATAAAAAGCAATATACTATGTTCTATTTTTTCCATAAACCAGTATTTAGTGCTGTTTTAAAACTAGATACCTTATAGGTTTGTAAGAACGTGCATATCCTCACTTTCAAGGAGCACACAGCATGGCCAGGGGATTAAGTCCCAAAGAATATCAAACATTCTTTTCCCAATGGCAAAGTAAGGACAGTGCCTTAACTTTTGGTCAGCCCTGGAGTATTTAGTTGGACTAAATGATTGTTGCAGGTCCCTTCCAACGAAACCACATTGTTCCCCTTTATTCTAAAACTCCAGAGACCCAGCCCTCACCCCTCCACTCATCTCTCTGACCCTGCAGTTCCTGTCTGATGCCTTTAACAGAGCCCAGAGGCTTCCAGACCACAAAGCCAAGTCTTGGAGGGCCCACAGCTCAGAGCACAGCACAGGGACACTTCCACCAGCCGGGTGGAACCCAAACAGTGCCCTGCTAGGGGAACATTAAAGCAAATCCACGCACTGCTTTTGGGGCATGCTACCAGCATCGTGGGGAACATCCTCAGTGTGCACTTTGGCACTGTAAAGTTCCCCAAACCGCTTGGTAACCACGACCCAAGGGGCAGGTGTGCGTGGTCTGGCTATCCATCTGCATGACTTTGTTCCTACAAAAACCAGGCTCATTATCTTAACAGCCAGAACAAACCCTGATCAGGGCATTAGCAACACTGAGCCTCACCAGCACTTTCACCTTCTCAAGATCAAGACAGAAAACTAAATTTACTGTTAGAGAAAGTAGGTTACAGCCTCTCACGGAGAGATTAAGCAGAGGGAAAAGATTAATGTCCCATTATATAAGTGTCTATCAAGACAGAATATAAAAGATAGGAAAAATCAAAAATAGATAAAACCCGATCCGAGCCTAAACAGAATATGGTACAAAGTTTTCCATGAAGTACCTGCAGCTTTTTCCTGCAAAGAATCAGTAAATGTAAATACAGATTTCTATTTATAGGCAAACCAAAAAATGTGTGTCCAGGAAACACCTGGAGTCTCTCACTCTTCAGTTCTGCTCTCCTACATGACAGCTGCCATTTCCCCAAGTTTTCCTTTCATCAGAAAATATTTTATCTCCAAAGTATTTTACTTGACACGCAATTTCTTGCAAAGCTATCAAAAACTGCAGTATTCTATTCATAGCGAAAATTTCAATAAACAAATTACAATATACATCTCAGAGCAAGGTAGGGAGCTATTCATTTAACAGATAATTCTGGTTTCATAATTGAAAAAGCTTTTATCTAGCTTTTTTTAACCCCATTAAATCTCCCTGCACATTGTTAGTCCTAGAACCCAATGCAGTGTGACAGTGGCTCAATCAGCAGTTAACAACATTAAAGTTCACAGCCCATTATTTTTAGCTCAGCCTTGCTTTGTATCATAGGAAAAAGGACAAAATATAGAGGTTCAGTCTCAAGACAGATTTTTAAATTATCTCCATAGCTTTCCTGCAGCTAGATTTGCTGTTTCAAAGCAAGTGGTAGAAAAATGACCTGAAAGCTCTGCCCAATCTGAGCAGCAGTGTCAGTTACACAGCAAAAAATGGGAAAACTAAGAGAGATGAAAGTTGGGGGAAAAAAGAAGTGTGGGATAGGCAAGATTCCAGGTTTAAAACTCCAGGGATCTATCACATCTAATATATGATGATTGCAGTTTTAAGTTACCTTATGTTACTTCATGTACCGTGGAGTTTAAAGAGCTCATCCCAAAGGAAAGTGGGGGAAGGAAGGAGAAGAAAGGGCCCGGCTGATTCCTGAGCTCCCTGCAAAGATGCCTCAGAGCAGGTGGAGAATCCATCCCCACCTGCCCTCTGGCAACACAAAAAGTGCAGGTTCACCATGTCAGAGAAACAAAAACCCCACAGCACCAGTTTCCCCTAATTCTCAGGCCCATCATATAATGAAACAATTCATATTTTAGATTATATCTACATTAGGAAGAAGATACCCCTCTTTGCAGTGAAAATAATTCAAACATAAGTAACAAAGGCAGATTATCAAAGAAATTACTTGCTTTTCAGAGTATTTGTTAAACTGGGCTTTTTTACTTCTAAGCATAGAATTTATTTTAATTCCTCCTCATCTTTTGCTTGCTTTGCTTTAACACATAAACCCAAAACACTAATATATAAAATTCTAACTTAAAAGAAGTATTTGTTTTTCCATTTGCAAACGAAATAATTCCTATCATTCTCAGTCATCCTAAATATGTCACATGTTGTAGCTTCATAGAAAAAAATATACATAATGCATAGAACTTCAAACAAAACAGCTTTTCCTTGACATTGTTTTTCCCAGTGCACCATTCCAAGAAAGCAATATAACACACTACTGAAGGGCAATACATTAAATTTGCAGAGGGGTCTTTTGTCTTTGAAATTATTCATTAGTAACAAATGCTCCAAGAGCAGACCTCATCAATAATTGACAGCATGATAGGAAGCACCTTGCAAGACAGAAATAAACAGCACTGAACAAGAATAGGGAAGAAATCTATGGAATAACCACTCACAAAACACACTAGTGTGAGTTAAGATAACCCACATCACCACTGGCACTGTGACCATCACGGGGTGAAGCAGCAAACCGGGTGTTTTGGGTTGGTAAAGGTCTTTGTGAAATAAATCAAAACTGGTAACTGACACAAAACCACTACATTTAAAGGACACTGAACACACTTTAAACACAGACCAAAGCACATTATTCTCACTGCAGGTGCAAAGCAAAATCCATTTTTCAGAGGTATTTTTCACACTTATTTTCCAGCAGATAAGCCAGAAATAGCCAGTGATGTTGCAGAGTTGTTTTTTGAGAGAACAAACACGTATTTCTGGATGTTCACACACACACACAAAAAAAACAAACCACACAAAAACCCAACCAACAACCCAAACCCTGAAGTATTTAACTGTTAATTTGTAGGCCAATAATTCTTCATGCTTCGTTAGGCTTACTACTTATTTCCCAGCTGGCTCCCAGAGAGAGGAGAGGAGCAGCTCTTACCAGGGGCTGGCAATACTGACAGGAGGCTGCTCAGCAGTTCCCACCCATCCCTTCAAAGAGGAAGGGAGAAAGCCAAGAAAGGGATTTATCCCAGCTAGGCAAAATAAAATTACACCCAGGATTGTGTAAACCCCACAATTTAAGGAGTTTTTAACACCAGAGAAAGCACCAAGGCATGAGTGAAGTCACTAAGGACACTGCCTGGGTTCTGTTGTTGGTTTCTGTCAGGAAAACTACTGGAATTTTTCAGGAAATCTTTTAATTGGGGATGATAAAATTGCCATTATGGAAAAGCATGCAGTGGCCCCTCTCAAATCTGAGGTCAATAACTTGTAGAATTGTGTTTTATACTTTAGAATGACCTTTGTAAGACCAAGCAATGACAATTTAACCCTAAAAAGAAATCATAACCGTACTTGAAATTAAAGGGATTAAACATACTGAGCCTCATTTCAAGCCACAGGGCAAGCTAACCTCTGCCTGGATTAGCCATCCTCTTCTGGAATCCCCTATCCCAGGACTGTGGCACGTGGCAATCCCACTGTCCATGGCTCGTGCTGCTCCTCCCCTTGGCTAGGCATCCCACACACTCCCCCAAGGCAGCAGCAGCAGCACTTATCTGATCATACGCTGAACTAATCTAGGCCACAGCTACCCCAGAGGAAAACATATCATTAATTTCCATGCAGGTCAGCTCCCCGATGCTCACAGGAGCTGCCGTGGCAGCGGAGGTGGGAAGGGGCAGGGGGGGTCAGCATTGCAGCATTAGTTAAAGTTGTCTCCATCAACAGCAGCCAACACTGTTTAATTTCCTCCTTTAACTAGTTTTTAATGTATTTCAGTACTTTCCCAGCCAACAATAGCTCTAATGTATTCCCAAACATAGCAATAACATACTGCAGTATTTCTTAATTTTCAAATTGCATTGAAAAACCAACACACTTGAAGCTTTAAAAAATGGAGTTTACATGGTAACCAGTCAGGCACAGAAGATCAAAACTTGGCCCCAAGACTCCCCTGCCAGGTAACTGAAGCCAAAAATAAAATGCTCAGCTACAAAGAAATGGAATCCAGCCAAGTTAATTTTGTACAAAACCACACCAAGTAAGAGGGCAATGCACCAGGAGAGAATTGGATTTCCAATCTCTCATCTTTTCTGTGAAAGACGTACGACACTGACAGCACAGATGGCACCGACTCAGCCCTAATCAAAACTAATGAAGTTGAACTTGATACACAACCCTTTAATGAGCAGAATGTATTTTTGTTTTCCCATCCATTTGAAAACTATCACACAGCAATAAAATCATTTAGCCAGCACAATAAATGCACAATGTAATAGAGGTAATATTTTGCAAACACCTGAGAAAGTCTGGAGCAAATGATGAAATACAGAAATATCACTGAACTGTGGGTGACTTTCCTGTCCCAATATAAAGATCAATTGGTATCGCATAGTATTAAATTTTAAAGGCATAAGTCTTGTTCAGTTTTGTTATTTTTAAAACAAACTTTACAAGGCAGCACACTTTAAAAAAATCCCCTCATTAGCATTTAAATTCATATATTGCACGTACATGGGAAAAATGATGGTAATGACTTAGATGACATTTCACTTTGCTGGCAGCTACAGCATTAAAATCTTCATGCTTGAGGGTCAGAGAGAAACGAGGAAAATATGTGGAATAACTAAACAGAGTTACTCCATCTACATCACTCTGTCAGTGCTGCAGTCAATTCCAAACAAAAAAGCCTGTATTTTTTTTTGGGTTGTCTGTAATTCCTTTTAAAATAGACATCTAAAATACTTCATAACAAACAGCATTAACTACTCACAAGAAGATAAAATTAGTGCATGGCTTACAGTCAGAAAAACCCAATCAATATCCAAACCATACAATGGGCTTTAATTGCCGATAAGACGAAGCAAGACCATTCACCTCCAGCACAGATTAGGCACAGTGCATTACGCCTCCATTTCAAGTTATCGACAGCCCTGTGTCTCCAGCCCTGCGTTATTCCATGGAAACATGGCTGTGCCGCTCCAGGCACCCAGGGGAGCACAGGGAGGCTCTGGCACAGCAGCACCTGGCAAGGCAGGAATGGCTGGAAGGGCAGGGAAGTTTCCTTGGATAATACAAAACTTTGGATAATCTCTCCTTATCCTCCTTCCTCACAGGCTCCTGCCAGCGGGCACCTGGATCTGCAGGACTGCCGGCATCTGACTGCACGAATGCCACTGCTTTGGTAGGAAAGCATTCTATATATAATTTTTCCTTTTGATACAAGCCCATCAAACCCCAAATCAACCACGCACACTGAGGTTAAATGCTAAAGCCCCCCCATGTTTCATCTGATCTGATTTCAAATAAAAAATGAAACAAACAACCCCCTAAACTTCATGATGAAACCAGCAAAATTATAAAATTATAAATTTCATTTTAAACCCCCCTGCCTCACTGAATTCCTGTTGTGCAAACAAACGAGAATGAGGAACACAGCACAAAAGATACTGCTAATATAATAAAAACACCCCGTTAGCATTTTTATTAATTATTTTCATAAACATATATCGTGCCTTGCAATTAGAATTCTGTGTGCCTCAGTTGCCATGGCAGCACAACTTCCACAGCACAATAAATGCTTCCAGCTCAGCCAGGGCCAGGGCCACAAAGCTGGAGGCAGGCTGGATCTGGGAGGTTTGGGGGCGACTGGCACAGACAGGGCAGAGATCAAGAGGCAAAAACCACCTTCCACTGGACAGAAAACTATCGATACTGGATAGAAAAATCAACAGACAAATCGATACTAAGCGAGCCTTTGGCATTTCCAGGGCGGCTTCTGAGCAACGCAAATCCTGACTTTTGGTTTTTTCCCCCCCATCTGAAATTGCCTTCTCAGTGCCATAATAGCTGCAGACAATGCTGGCAGACTCTCCGGGCAGCGCTCGGCCCGGGCAGCGTGTCCGGAACTATAAATAGTGCCGCTCCCATCTGCTGCGCCATCCCTGCGCCGCCGGCACGGCTGGACCCTCTGCCAGGCCCGCAGCACCACACTGCGAGCCACACATTAATGAGGGGAGCGGCAAACCCGGGCCCACTGTAATTAACTGCTGCCTTCCTAGTCACTGCTGCAAAGAAAAGGGCTGGGGGAATGTGCAGAAGGAATAATTAATAGCAGCGCGCAGCGTCTGCGGGCGCTTCCCCTGACTGCAGCCTTCAGACGCCACTCCGCACACGACATCCTTCCTGCTTCCAGTTTCACAGAAATTAGCAATAGGCAAAAATAAATCTTGAATACCAACTGCAGCAGCCAAAAATAATCCAGCTGGGGAGCCAAATCTAATGCTGTGAATGAGTCAGCACCAAGAATTCGAAGTGAGGTGAGAGACCGGGGCTTGCCCTCTCCTCTCCAGCCCTTCTGCTCTGAGCATCACCCCCTCACCAGCTCACAGACACTGGGGCAGGCGCTGGGACTGCTGTTTCAAGACAGAAGAACGACAATAAAGCATCTTTTCCCTTCCGGAGTAATCCAGATAGCTGGGAATTTGGGAAGCAAACCCTGGTGCTGTTGGTCTGCCTTCAGTTCACCACGTGTCATGCAATGCCTGCCCCGTGGCACAGTGTGGCCCCTGTGAGCACACAGGACCACCAGGGCCGAGAATCAACCCATTTCACTGCACAGTACACTGAGCCGACTCCAAAATTATTGTCTGACAAACGATGTTGCTAATTTGGGAAACACACATGATATTGGAAGGCCAGGTTGGATGGGGCCCTGAGCAACCTGGGCTGGTGGCAGGGACTGGAACGAGATGAGCTTCAAGGGCCCTTCCACCCGAAGCCATTCTGCAGTTCTGTGATACTTGAATCTGATTTAGCCACCTGGCCACACTGTTTGGGCTCTCAGTATTCCTGACGCTGTGAACACACACCTCTCATTTCCTGCCTGCTCCCGTGTGCCCACCCCGCAGTGCAGATCTTGGGCACTGACACTGCATGTGGATGGAACAGTGTGTGCCCTGGCTCAGGCCCCTCAGCTCCATCCCTGCTGTGACTCCAGCGTGGACAGGGAGCAGCCCAGATCCACCAGGATGGCTGGAGGCTAGAGCCTGTGACACGAGGAAAGGCCACGGCTGCCTGCTCTAACTAGAGAGAGAGAAGGCCAAAGTGCAACCCATCAGGACAGAGACATTTTTCTATGATTCTCTACCTTCTATACTTACAAAATCTCACAGTTGTTTAAGCCAAGCACTTTTTTCTGCAATCAGGACATGGGTTGTTTGTATTGGTACACTGATATTTTAATTTTCTGTCATTTTGATATAAAAAATGCTTTGACATAAACCGTAAGTGCCCAAAGCCTTTTCAGTTAGAAAAAATAACATCAAGTAATAACCTTTTGTTTACCGTATCAAGATCTTTGAAGAGCTGAGTAATTTTATAGCCTTGACAGAAATGTCTCCAGCATTGGCCAACCTGCTTTTTAAGTAGTTTTCCCGGTCTCTACATCTATTTAGGAACTTTGTTGTAAGGATTAGGGCTCTCCAAGAAGACTCGGAGAAGGGGAGAAGAAATGGATAAATGAAGATCCCACCTGGGAATTGTGCAACTAACTCCGGCTGAAAGTCACTTGCTGGGGTAAGAAGGTGTCCCAGCTCAGCCCTCTGATCCACAGAACCACAGACTGGTTTGGGTTGGAAGGGGACCAGGAAGATGATGCCATTCCATCCCCTGCCATGGGCAGGGGCACTTTCCACTATCCCAGGTTGCTCCAAGCCCTGTCCAACCTGGCCTTGGACACTTCCAGGGATCCAGGGGCAGCCACAGCTCCTCTGGGCACCCTGTGCCAGGGCCTCTCCAGAGGCACCAGTCTGGAAGGAAGGCAGCTGGGGATCAATATTTTTTTCCCTGAGAGCAGCCAAATGTTCCAAAGCTTTCCCACTTGCACTGTGTGAGCGCACACCAAGCCTGCCTCCACACAGACATTACTTTGGGAGCCGAGTGAGTAGCAGTCAGTAGGAGGAGACAGCAAATATTCACATTTACTTTTTACAAGGTAATCTTTCTAATGAGATAATCTCTAATGTACTCTAACCCACATACTGTTAACTTGCACACTCTTGACACTTTAAATATCCGCTTTTGCTTCACAGGGGAATTCGCCCCAGCAGCGGAGCCAGCGAAACAGGAACATTAATTCCCTCCTTCTAGGCAGCTACAGAGTTTAGTTTCTCATACATGACTCTATCAATGATTTTGTTTCAATTATATGTTCAGACTGCCAAATTGGATAAAACGCATCCTTTGTGAAACTTGCAGCTCATCCCTGAAAAGATAAATTCACCTGCCTGAATAAGCGAAAAAAGCAGACAAGGTTTCGTCTAAGCAATGAAAAATAATAATTCATGGAAAACTTCAGGTATCATCAACATAGCTTAAAAAACCCTCTTACCAGTACAGAAATAAACAGTGAAATCTGTCTGCAACTGAAAGTTGTCCCCCTGAAGCAGTTCCAGAGATGTTGAGGTTTGAAGGCGCCTCTGGAGATTGGCCAGTCCAGGCTCTGCTCACAGCAGGTTGTTCAGGGCCACATCCAGGCAGGACTTGAGCATCTCCAGGGATGGAGATTCAGCTGCCTATTCCAGTATTTCCCAACGCTGACAGGAACAAGTTTTTTCTGATCATTACACAAAATACCCTGTAGTTCAGTGTGAGCCACTGCCTTTGTCCTGTCACTGGGTAACACTGTGCCTGCCCCGTCTGTCCCAGCCCTGGCACAAGGTATTTGTACGTAAGGATAAGACTAAGCCTAGCCAAGCCTCGCCTAGCCTAGCCTTCTCTTGCCTGCTCCAGGCTAAATGACCCCAGCTTGCAGCCTCTCCTTGGGCAATGGATGCTCCAAGCCCTTCATCACCTCCATGGCCCCGTGCTGGGCTCAGTCCAACATGCCCTTGATGTGTATTTGCCATTAATATTTAAAACTGTGTACATGAGCACTAATAAAAGGTCATTTTTATTAACACATGGCTCACTCTGGGCTCTTCCAAAAATGCAGCACTGCTAGGAATGGGGAAAGTACACTGAGCTCAGAAGCCAAGACCTTTCCCAACAGTGTATTTCTTTAATAACATCTATATTTAGAGGAGACCAACAACAGTTTTTCCCTTTCTGCAGCAGATGAGAAGTTACTGTCACACTGAGGTTTCCAGGGTAGAAAACAGTGTTTTGCTTGTAAAATACTAAGCCTGAAGCACTACAGGAGAGCAGCAGAACAAAAGGGTTTTATCATTACTCTTCATGGTTTAATTACCTTTATCAAATGCCATCTGAGATGAGCTATTTTTAATCCCTTCCACTGATTCTGTAATTATATTATTTTAACACAGATTTTATTCTCCCCTACTTAGACAGATCTATCCTAAATAAAACTTTATTTGTGCAGAATATACCATAGGATATTCACACACCAATCAAAGTGAAAACAGCAAGTTCCAGAGTCAAGGTTAAAGCTGTCAGATAAACACACACAAATTATAAAAGGGAACAAGAGGATACACTGAAATAATTTAGCAGTACAAAACACTTCCACAGCAGGGATGAGTGGTTATTAAAAGGTCTGCCATTATGCAGTGGAAATACGATTTGTGATAATGTAAATACAAATTGACATGGTGTCATTTATTATTACTCATGTGGTATCATTTTTGATGCATCCCTTGGGAAAACAACCAACCAAAACACCCTTTTTTATTTATCATCACTTACTGCCTTTTGCATTGCAGAGTTAATATCTGTCACTAAAATGGTAATAATTGCCAAAAAGAAATGGGAGGTGATTAAATACTTTTTTAGATACCAATGATTAATTTAAAAATCTTTCAGTTTTACTTATGTTCAATTTCTTAAGCAGGTTCTTTACCTTAGACAAATCTAAATTCTGAGGCCTTTCTAGAGGCCCTGGATAAAAGATGCCCAGCACTGAAGCCATCCTCAGCACCGAACTGTTAAAGAAATTTAGAAGAAAAAAGCCATAAACCCACCAAAAAGTCCTGTGAGGAGCAGCTGAGGGAGCCAGGGGTAGGAGGGGAGCTCAGCCTGGAGAAAAAGAGGCTCAGAGGGGACCTTCTCGCTTCTCTGCAACCCCCTGACAGGAGGCATTTTTTTTTAATGCCTGATGAATGCAGAGAATACCAAGCAAGGCAGAGCACACCCATCTCACATGTGCTGTCTGCCTCAAAGCTGGGACCTTGAGACATGAGAAACATCAATTTAAATCCTTAAACCAAGGACAAAATTTAATCCAATTCTTCCGTATCCTCCCCAGCGAGCGTGCAAAGGCAGCTCTCCCTAAGCTCCTTCTCAAACACTCAAAGCAAGCAGACCATCATCACAAGGGGGGGGTCAAGTGATGGACAAGGGAACGAGAAGTAAAAAAAAAAAAAAATCAATCTACTACCATGAAAAACTATCTGTAATAAATCCAAATCTTGGTACAGAGTCTATTAACACAAGTGTAAAAGGTGAAGAGTAGAAAGAAGGAGCAAAGATCCCAAAACATAAAAAATGCATGCTGTTTGATTTGAAAGGCTTCTCTTTTACACATTTTTTAAAGCTGGATCAATAAGTGCTTTTTAGGAATATTCTTAGCATTGTGTAACTTGCACATATGTGCTAACTCAAGATATAATGCAACACTCCATTGTTCTGGAGAGCTAAAGGAATGCCAAGTAGAGCTCAAATCCTGATAATATTTTTTAAAAATACATAATTCGTTCATTCTGTGTTCTTCTGTTTTGATAATTATTTCTTTTCATCTCTCCCTGACTCACACACTGAGGAGACCAAAGGAGAATGAACAAATAGAGGTGGGAGGAGAGTTGAGAAGTGGCACGGACTTGAAAAGCTTTGAATGCCTTCAATCATCTGGAAAATCACAAGCATCAACCTTTTAACTTCTGTAATTAAAGACTCCTGACATGTAGTCCTGCGCGGCTTTTAGGAGCTCACTACTAGGTACAATTACATTTTAAAGGCCTCTCCTCATTTTTATGCTGCGTTTAGTTTCTAACACAATATTTAGACAATTGTACTTTGAATTCCACACTGGGAAACAACTTGCAGTTGTAAAGGGCACGAAAAAACTTGGTGTGGCACATTCCTACCAAGCTCCAGAAGGAAAAGCACACCTCAATTTGATGGGAGAAAGGAATGACAGCAAACTATGCTGGAACTTTTAGCACATCCACACACCCTTTGAACACTTCCAGGGATGATGACTCCACCACCTCCCTGAGCAGCTGGAATATCTGTTTCTGTGTTCTAGAAATTAAATCTTAAGGGGGAAAAAAAAAAAAGAAAAAAAAAAGGCAGCCTAAAATCTCTGAGTGTGTGTAGCCTTTTAGAACACTAATAGGATATGAAATATTAGCCAAGAGAGGACCGAATCTTAAAAATGTGGGAAGAGGCACGATGGTGTCCACCGTGGTCAGACTTTAAATGATGATCATTGACAAATCTGTGCTGAGATTTAAAGTTCTTGCTTCAAATACCCTCATACTTTCAATTTTCTACCTAATTTTGGCAGCTATTGTCAGCTGGTACTTTAGAAGTACAATACATATTCCTGAAAAAGGAGATTGCATGTCACCACTTGCTGTGCCACATCCATGCAAACCCACACCCACAAAGAATTCTATTAGATAATTGGTCACATTTGAAGAATAAGAAACCTGATTTTGTAAGAACTAAAAATTGCTCAGCACTCCCTACAATTAAAAGACAATGGTATGTACAATATGCTGTATTTCAACCCTAAATTTAGATAAATCAGTATCTCCAAATCCAATGCAGAAAGTCATAAAGAAATTATATGCATCAAACACACAAGTAACATTTTATATTTAAGAGAAAGAAGTGAAATGCAAATAGAAAAAAAAATAAATTGCATTTTAAATCAAGTTGAAGTGCATGAAAATAACATTGTGGAGACAAAACATGAGGCTGCAACATAAGGAGCTTGCAGGCTCCGTTTCTTGAAGGAGAAAGAACAGTAATTCTCTCAGTGCTCCGGCTCAGGAGATGGGAATCAGGACAAGGGGAATGAATTTGACAGTAATCCATGTCAGACCTGCTAACACCACAACATACATCTCTTTGACATTAACAGAGACCAACAGACACAAATGAAGTGCAGACAGCAGATAATCTGTTTACATTTATACTCTGCTTTTTAGTTAAGGATGATTTTGTAAAATGAAAGGGTTTACTGAAAGCTACAGACAAAGTTCTGTGACATTTCAGTAATTATTGGAGAATTGTTGCAATTAGAGACTGATAATTCTCCTGAAGAACAGCATCCCTCTCACTATGCACAGTTCTCCATCACTAAATGTTGCATCCTCTTTATCCCATGCAGATGTGTTAAACAGAATCAAATAACTATTCATTTTTAACTCCCAAAACACAAATTTCATCGAGGCTTTAATAAATGCTCAGACCTTGTGGACTGCAGTTCCTCCAGTTTTTAATAACATAATCATATCCAGAATTGGTTTGGTGTGTAAATGTTGAAAAATAACAGAGTTTGTACCTAATGAAATGGGTATGTAAATACATTGATGGGGGTTTTTTTCTCCAGTATCACAGAATGTATTTTTCAGCAGGGAGAATGCACCTAGGTCCTACAGACAAAAAAACCCAAAACCTTTCTATCTAAGTATCTAAGAGCAGAAACAGCAAATAGCACCATCCAAAGGATTGTGGAAATGGAATTAGCACGGGTAAATCCTACCAAGACAGACTTTTCCCACTCCACACCAAAGATGGGGCAGGCAAATGGGCTGAATTCACTTTTCACAACAGTTTAGAATAGCAAAGAAACAAAACCAAAGTTAGGGGTTTTTTCTTAACTCTCACCTGAGACCTTCTCCTTTCAGAATTTCTACCAGTAATTCCTCTTTTACTTTTAGCATTTAACACAGAACACAATTACTTTGCTAAGACACTATGCTGGGCTTCCATGCATCCATCAGAAAATACTTTTCCAGCTTCTTGTCACAATGGGGAATCAGAAGTATAAAGAGATCCACTTACAGAACAAGATCAGCAGGCAACTGAATGTAGTAAAAAAAAGTTTTTAACATAAATGGAAAATACAACTATTAGGGTTTGTGCAACAGTTGTAACACTTGATTTGAATTGTGTACTGTATATAATGTGTTAGACACTAAAGGAACCTGAACAGCATAAAAATTAAAAAGCAAATTGTATTAACATTTGACTTGCAAGAAGATGACTGACTATAATTAAGACAAATGACTACACTACATACCCATTTAGCATACAGAACATTATACACTGTCACTGGATTTGGAACATTTTATGCTAAAACCTTTCTTAAAGCAGACAGGTGTCATTTCCACTTAACCGTGGTTAAATCTCTTGGCAGTAAGTATGTGCATGCAATATGACCAATGTTCACGGGAATGAAGGTTATTTTTTTTAGACAGTAGCATTCAGGAGAAGTAACTCTCTAATTGGCTTCTGCCTACGAGCACCTACACTGCTGGGGATGACAGAGGCAGAGGAGCAGCACTGCCACGCAGCACACCAGAAATGAAGACAAGAAACATTTGAGGGTGTACTGACACTCTCACAGTGTGAATTGTAAACCAATTTCTGGGAAAAACTGAGTTTCCTTTAAATAATTACTAACGTAAAGTCATAAAGGTAAGTAAGGTAATTTGTAGTTGATAAATTTCATTTTCCTGCCCCTTCTTATCCCTCTGGCTTCCCAGCAATACCTGACAGCATCCCAAGTGACCTGCCCTGCAACATTTTCCTGCTGTTTTCTTGGCCAGTCAAAGCAAACATCTCGGATAAAGGACGACCATCTCCAGCCATCACCATTCTCCTCCCCAGCACAGGCTGGAGGCTCCATCAGCTGCCTCTTTGGGAACACGGGCAGCAGCCTCACTCAGACCCATGGTCCATCAGGTACTTCCCCTGAGCACAACAACAAGGACAGTGAAGAATAGAATTTAAACTTCTGTAGACTGCAAATTGCAGCATCCAGAGGGCAAGGACTTCCCCACCCAGCACTTCATATAAAGGCAGTCTGCTCTGCACTCCCCTGCCATTGTATTTATGATCCCTTCTGATGCTCTCTCGAGTGTTCTGTTGTTGAATTGGTTGAGCAGGCTTCACAGAACTTTCCCTACCCCCTGAAAACATGCTCTGTGTCAGTAACTGTACCAGCAGTGACTAAATGTTCGCACAGACACCACTCACACCATCATCTTGTCATTAGAAGCGTTCAAGGCTATTGTTTCTGTTTCAAATCTGTTCCTAAAAGCTTCACCACCACTTCCCGACCTCTCCTTTATCCTGTCAGTTCTCTGGTATTCATTGCAATAAATCCCAAGGCTGCTTTCAGTGCCCAATTACACAACAACGTTATCCTCTAACTGCACAAGACAGCTTTTCATTAAACTTGCTCTCACCAATACATCACTATTAGCGCTGCATTAAAATGTATTTTTAGCCTCATTTCTTATGGAAATTAATCTTTCCCACCCACTCCTCCGGTTCCAGCTTCCCCTCAGTTTTTATCTCCATTCAGTGTCCATGGCCAGGGGCAGCAGGACAGGATTTACTCTGGCACAGAAGCAAAGGCACTTGGCACTTTTAATTGCTGCCCACTTTGTTATGGTTAAACAAATTGTTTATGACCAGTAGGTCAGAAATAGAAAATTTATTACTTCAAAATTGGTGTTTTCACTAAATCACATTCTTCCTTGCCTCTACAAATCTGCCCTGGCCAGCACTGATTGCAAAGGAAATACCTGTTGTACTTGTGAATCAGCTCCTTCCCAAAGCCCACCCTCGTCCTTCTGCAAGGCTGGAACGCTACATTTGCGCTGGGTTTTTGTTTTTTTGCAGGGAGGGGGGGCTGGTCCTGGGGGCTTTAGGAGAGGCAGTGTGAAAAATCCTTAACTTTGTTTTAAAGTTTCGCCAAACCTTCCTCTGCACTGTTATGAAGATGTTTCTGTTTGATATTTAGGTAACTCTGAACAAGTGCCTCTCAAATTAATTTCTTCATCATTTGCTTTTGTTATTTTTCTACAATTCAAATTACACAGCAACACACACCACAGTCTCTTTCACAAAGAGGATCACGATTCCTCCCTCACCCATAGATTGATTTATTTTTACTTTTGAGATCAGCTGTGTTTTAGCCACTATTAAAACGAATTAATTCTGCTTTTTATCTTGATAACTGTAAGTATTTAGTTGTTCTTTTGGGGAGGTCAGGAGGACTGAGACCTTTGCTTCTGCACGAAGATAGAGAGTAAAAGGGATGTGATAATGAACAGTAATTGGCAACATCTGCAGCAGGAGGAGCCTCACAGAGATACCTGTTCACAGCAAAAACAGCTTTTCTCAGCTCCCTATTTTGAATAAAGCATCATGATTTACACTACAAACAGTGCTTCAAAGCAGTCCATTTATTTACAGTTAATAATTCATCCCCACCCTGTTCTCCATAAATACACTACCAGTACAAATTATCGCTCATATAACCCTCCCATAAGCAATGCTACAACAGTCCTATAAACCAATGATTTAAGGCTCCATAGTCACATCCATGCAAGTCCTAGAATCATCCTGCTGTTTTATTCTGGCTTTTAGAAAGCCAAATGTAGTGGAGAACCAATA
Source organism: Grallaria varia (assembly GCA_013396735.1). NCBI lineage: Eukaryota > Metazoa > Chordata > Aves > Passeriformes > Formicariidae > Grallaria > Grallaria varia. Next base: position 211,901 of record VWZG01012475.1, on the reverse strand, counting down.
TTTCCTGCACTGACAACTGAGACTCTTCCTAGAATTTTCCTGCCCTCTCCATATAGCTTGGGTACTACTCACATCTTCTTATCCACCTACAAATGCCACTAACTGTATTTGGAAGCATGGGAAGTGTGGCAAGGGTGGTGTTAAGAACTTGTTAATATATTGCTTTTACAGTGGCCAGAGAATGAAACTCGGTGCAGACAGAGCATCCAGTCACCTGTGCCCAAGGATGCAGCACCTTGGAACTGCCTGGCTGGTGGGGACAATATTAACAAGTGCATTTCTAAAGCTGCATTTTTTAAAATGCATCGTTCATCTCAAAAAATCCCATTGCTGGCCCACTGCAGACACTGGCTCATCCCTCAGACAATGGATGCTGCTGATGGCTCTCTACCTCACACCAACAATTCCCAGGGGCCAGGCAAACAAGGTGTTCCCAAACAACTGTTTCAGCTGATACTTTTCTAATCCTCTTTTCCAGTGATTAAAACTCAAATCAAGATAGCACAGAACCAACTTCTAAGAAAATTCTTATTTCTAACATAACTGTTTTGTTACACAAAGCCTGGAACTGGAAAAAGCACAGCGGAAGAATGGATGTTGTTTTCTTCTTGGCACTAACAAGAAGTTAAAAAAAAATTCTCTACTGGATCATGCAAAGAGAGAGGGAAAAAAATGTTGTCTGTTCCAACAGAGCAGAAATGTGATTTATTCTTACCCACCTGCTACCTCCTATTTCATTTCTTATCCATTAGGTGAAGAGCCGTGTAAGTCACACACACTGTCACCCATCCTGGACATGGGACAAAGTTTAAGAGCACAGTCACCTTAAAAAATTAATTTCCTGGAAACAAAGCCCAGCAAGACCAAGCCAGGCAGGTGCAATGGGGGCCACCACCACCACAGAAATGCTGAAGCATTTGTTTTATTTATCCCCACATCGTTCAACCTTTCACCCAAAATTTTTATCCAGTTAAAATAGCGCTTTTGGAAGAGAAAGCTGAATCTTGGAAATAGGTTTTGATAAACAAAAATTCACTTGGTTTGCAACTGCTTTCTATTATTTGTTCATGCCCTGGAGACTTGTAGTTCTGAATTTAAATGAAGAAGCCATAGTAGAGAAGGAACCACCTAAAAACACCTTTAAAAACAATTCAAATTTCCAATTAATACCAGTCCCCTCTTAAAACAGCTTTTCCTCTCCTTCTTCCATCCACAATGCTCAGCGTGGAGCACGGCTAGATAGAGAAGCCTGGAAGCACCTTACTGGCACTACATGGAAAAGGGAGAACTGGAAAGAGAAGAATGACAAAATAAATAGAGCAAAAAATATATATAAAGGAATGAAAAACAGGAGGAAGGAAAACAATCCATTATGTTGATGGATCCATTAAATTTAATTGATATTCGTATTTCTGTAACCATCAATTCCAGAAAGGCAATAGAACAATCAGAAACAAAGTAGATTTAGGCTAAATAGTCACAAACCCTACATTAGCTAAAAAAAAAAAATTAAAAAATCATCTAATATGAGTTTGAAGAAAATTATGCATGTCTACAAACTATTTGTGGAGATTGTTTACTTATTTTAGTAAGAAAACCACAGTTGTTGCATTATCTGAATGAGATTTTGGATTGCTCAGCAATCCTAAAAAATCAGGCCAGGTCTGTTCAGTAGTTTCGAATGAGTATTTGAGAACATAACTTTAAATTCCCTGGTTTTCAAGTGCTGCTCTGTCTCTGTTATGCCTCAAAAAAGATCACAATATCCAGAGCTCTAAAATCCATTTTTGTCTCCAGAAGTCCTAGTTATTCCTAGTTATTTATTGCCTCTCAAACACCCACTAGAGAATGCCCTTTGCATTTAAAGACCTGACCCTGTGGGGCTGGTTTCATTTTAAAGATGTATTAAAGGATGGAGAATTTCTACCTCATGTATGAAAAAATACTACCTGAATTTTAAGTAATATGATCAGATGAAATTTGGATCATCAGGTATTTTCTTCAAGGAAAAAATAATGATGTATGACCAAGAACAAAGGTGGCTGGTTAAAACCATTTTTAAAAAAGCAATTTAAAAAGTTTGGGGTTTTTTTCCTAAGTAATTTTTAGTAATGAAAATATAGTAATTACTAAAAATTTAGTAATTAAAAAGGTAATAAGCTTTTCTAAGTAATCTTCCTCTTCACGGGTCTAAGCGAATGATTTCCATAGGAAAAAAAAAGAAAATTATAGAAATCAACACCAGTAAAGGTGACGATAATTCTGAGGTGCATCTCTGCTTTCACGCTCTGTCCCACTGAGAGAAATAAATTAACTAATCAGAAGTGTAAAACACCACAGCTCCAGAAGCCAATACTTGATAACAACTCAAGAAGGAACACCTTCACAAATAAGGCCAAAGGTTTTGGGCAGAATATTCTGAGAACATTCCAATCCCCACCTTTCCCAACCTTCCCCCACTGACTGGAGGGCATTAAGGCTCTGCACATTACAAACCACCCTGCCACTGGAGGTGTCCCTGTTGGGGAAAGGCCCCCTCTGGCCCTGTTTTGTTCTATTCCCTTCAAGGTTTTGGGAGCACCAACTGGAAGAGGGCCAAGTCCCACCTGGAATTCACCCCATGCTCCCAGATGGTATCTCGGCGTGGGACAGGGAGGGAGGAAGGACATCCTCCTCCTTCACCCTCAGCGCTGAATGGATTTGTGCCTTTTCCCTCCCAGGGACTCACCTCCTGGGAGTTCTCTAATCCGTAATGAGTGGGAATATAACTATACACTTGATCAATATCCAGAGCTTCAAAAACAAGAGATCAAAACACAAATGAGGAGGAGAAAAAGTACCTTTTCTACCAGTGTTGAAAGTGAGTTTTCAATCACGCTGGTTCTCAAAACTACTCATTTGCTGGGAGAACTGGGCCTAAGTTTAACGTTAGAGTTACTTTTTTTTTTTTTTAAGTATTAAAACTAAAATTACTATAAATTAGTCAGAGCCAAAATTTTGCTACCAATTCTTTGAACCAGGCCTAAGAGGCCGTAATAGTTACCAAGCCAAATAGCTACCAAAATACTGAATTCCCATTTTAAAATCTAACTGTGAGTCCACGGGACTCCCAAGAAGAATTAAATCTAAATATAACACAATGTATGCTAATATTGCCCTAATTTTGAAAGAAAATGATTAATAAGAAAGCAGGTCAACTGCAACACTGCCAGAAATGCTGCTGCAAAGAACCAGAGAGAACTGGAGAGGCTGAACTGACATAAATCATTTTGGCCAGTTCTAACAGCCCAAGCCACAAGCGGGACTTGATTTATAAGCATGAGATTATTTTGTTGTGGACAATAAAGGCAGCGGAATAATAAACTGAAGTGTGACCAACAACCTTCTGTTTTGCAGGAAGTTCTGACCCAGTGGAAAAAGGCATCTTGTAGCAGCAGTCAGCAAAATATCTCACAAAAGTCCTACACAACAGTAAACTGTTAAAGAACAATTGGGTTTTTAAGATTACAGTCTTACATAAATAGAAAGGTACATTTTTCATAAAAACCCCCACATACTCCCTACAGCATTTCAACTCTAATCTTGAATGTTCAATTAGTCCATCAGACAAACTGGACAGTAACAGATGACAGCAACAAAACAAGACTGAATCAAGATTAAATCTCAGTCTTTAATCTAGTCATGGAACATTTTAATGCCTGTTATGATCATATGGTCATATTTCACTTCAAGTAAAAATGGCCAATATGCTGTTAAATTGAAAAAAACCAAAGCAATGCAATTACAGGGAAAGGGAGGGCTCAACGAAGACACTCTAATAAAATTTAGTCGAAGTCTTTAGAGTTGAGATACAGAAGTTTTTAAAAAGTGTAACTTAAGGACATCATTTGAGCTGTCCTGTGTTTACCACCATGATCTCTATTTAAAGTTTTTTTACTGATGTGAAATAACACAGCACAATATTCCCAGAACTAGCACTTTTACATACATGGAAAAACCATATGGCTTTTCAATCCTGCCTGTCCATTTGCTTGTTTGAAAAACAGACTGACTATGTGAAGTGCACTGCAGCACAGCAGAGCTGAGCAGAGGTTCTCTCTCTTTTCTCTTTCATGCTCTGTGATTTTTTTCCAGCAGTATTTTTTAAGAGACGAGAAGTTTTATGGAACATATGTTAACATATTGTCTCCAGCTGAGCACACAAACACAGATGCACTTGTTTCATTAGCGCTGCTCCTGCTGCACTGCGGGCTCTGGGAGGGACATCCCATGGCTCATGTGTGCACTTGGTGAAAAATCCGGAGTTTAAGACTTTCCACATCACTGTGAGGCTTCCTGACAGTTCCCAGCTTCCCCTGGAGGCAATGGAAATTGTCCTGCAGCAGGAACCAAGGGTTGGACTAAAATGTACATAATTAATAACACCACCAAGCTATCACATTTTAAAGCTGCAAAAATGCTTTTGGATTAAAACATCGCCAAGTTTCGATGATTTGTAGTCTGCAAACATTGTTAGAAGACATGTTATAAATGTCAATGCCCACACACCTTCCTCTTTCAGTATTTTAAATTAAATAGCATTTCCAATAAGGTAACAGGGGGAAAAAAAACCCAAACCCAAAATATAAGCCAAATATCTACCTGAAATTTCTTAGTTTTCTGTACAAGCACATTGTTTTTCAAATTATAAGAACGAAAAACAAAAATACCCAGGGCCTTCTGCAACTTAAATTCTACTCTGAGAAAATGAACAAGACAAACTCAGTCATCAAAGTTAAACACTGACATCCAAAGCTGCAATTTTGCATGACATTTTCCCGTCTTTTCTACAACATGAAAATGTTATTGGGGCAAAGGGGTGTCAACTGATCTAACCGCAAAACGAAAGGAGTAGGATGGAACAGCTCTCTACAAAAACTAATGAGGAGATACAGTCTTGGAGATTCGCTGATGGCCAGAGCTGTTTCCAGCTCTGTAAATACACAAGCCCCAGTTTTCTAGAGATCCAGTTTGAATTGTGGTTTTATTTCTCAATGCCTTGTATCAGAAAACAGATAACATGCTGTGATTAGGAGCGGAATGATGTCTGTCAGACTCACCACGGCTCGTTAAGGTCCTTGCCTTTGCTTCCCTATTAACTTTGGGGACTGCAGAAATGCTTGAGAAAATACCAATTAGTAGTTGGGACCCACTAACCACTGTGTCATCAGCCACAACAGGCCATCAGCACAAGGAAATTTTAGCAAGGGGTTGGTGGTTCCTCCTTGAATACACCATGGCAATCCCTGACCTTTCTTTCAGCCTCATGGTTTGATCCCATAAGTTTTCCAGGGGCACGATGAAGGAGAGGACTCACTGAAGCTCTGCTGAACCAGCTGCAGCTCAGTGAGGGTACCTGATTCAGTGTAGGCATCTCTGATTTTGCAGCATCTCATTTTAAAAGTCCTGGTATTTAGATAGAAGACCTTTTTGCTCAGACTGCCTATAAAAGAGCTTGGCTCTTCACTACTATAACTACTTTTTGAAAAAGCTAAAGTTTATCCCTAAATACTTGACATCAGAAGTAGCAATACAGCCCCCTTCACAACTGCTTTGTTGGTGCTTTTCCAGAAGGTATTTTGCTACTGTAGGGAGAAAAGATGGAGACAGTTGATCATAGTGACACTTCCCTCCCTGCCACCTTCCACACACACACACACACAGCCACAGATGGTCATTTTTCACTCACAAGTTTATTCAGAGAAAGCAGCTGAAGTAACCCGGGTGTTCTTTTCCTGACAGACCAAATGTGCAAAGAAATACCTGGAGCTGGTACAGGAGAAGTACTAAGGATGTACCAAGGGGACAGAGCAGGAAGGTAAGCACAGCCAGCCCCAAGGTCCTCTGGCATCAGCACTGTCTGCAACAGCAGCTGGGCACAGATGCCCAAGGATAAGGACAAGAACAGGACAAACACAGTGGGACACAGTCTCCCAGCCCCGGGTAACCTGCAGCACATGGACTCCTGGGCCAGAACACGAGCACAGCATTTAACACACTGTTTCTCCTTGAATTTCCCTGGATTTTTAACCAATGCCAGCTTTTGCCGTGCCGAGATTCTTTTGTAAAGACATGCCACAATTCACTATACACACAGTTCGATTACACAGTGCTATCTTCATTTTAATTTATTTGTTTTTCCACTGGCAGAGAAACAGTGAGTGATTATACCCAGTTCTTCCCCAGGACATTCATGACCTCACAGGTTTCTCATTCCCCTGCACCTTAATCCTTCCTTTTCTAGGCTGGAAAATTCTTGAGACAAGGAGCTCCTCTGCCATCCCTCAGAACTCCTTCCACCTGTGCTACCATGGACTAGTTACACATGGGATTCAAGGTCCAGGCACACCATGGTGATCATAGACATGATTTCTAACCATTTTCTTAATTGTTTTTTTAAATCATTAATATCTCAATACTTTTGGCTAAGCCATGGCTCACTGAACTACCATCTCCATAAGGCAACTCAGAGGAACCCAAAATCTCCTGACAGGAAACAGATATGATTGATTTTGTTACTGTATGAAAACCAAGACCTGCTTTTCTTCAGTATCAATATTTATATTTAATCCCCTGAATTTCATCTGCCACTTGAAATCCAAGCCTTCCCCAAAATAAATTATCAAGAGGTATTCCTCACATACATCACATTTTAAATCTCTTTATACCAGTATAAAAAATTTTAGTCTTGCTATAAATACATTTTTAAACAAAATCAGTATCATTATCACAAGAGCAGTTTGATTTATTATCCAATTACAGGCATTACTAATTCGATGAAATTCATAAAATGACTGTTGAAGCACAATTGTATCAACAACCAACCATCAGAGACATAACTTTTCCACCAAAAAGGGATAACATGGACTTCCAGGGGCACTTAAGCAATAGCCCTCCTATTCTGCCATCAGAACCAGAGGAAATGTGACGAAGTATCTCCATAAATCCCATCCAAAATACCAATTCACCACCAAAACAGTTTCTTTAGTTAACAACACGTACAAATAAAATCAGTGGCAAATAATATTTCAGCCCAACAGGAGAGGCTGGAGGATTGAGGCTCTTGCCAAGACACCTGAAATCTGGTAAACAAGGTACAGTGACACTTCTTTTAGATGCAATGCAATGCAGCCTGAATAGATTTCAGGCTGGATGTAGTTCCCTTCAAGGACATGATCTTTCTATTGCTCTCATGAAGGTTTTTACCTTTGTGTGCCAAGTGAAGAACACAGCTACACAACAGCAAACCTGGACTGCAAATTCAAATTTAAAAGTGAACTTCAAAAAACCCAAAAGCCAGAGACCAAGTAAAGCACAGCCAGCAAAGAAAATAATTAATTGGTTGTGAGTTCCCAAGATAAGAGATCAGAGAAGATACGGTCTCTAAAAGTACTGAGCCAAAAAACCAAAAATTTTAAATTTAATTATGGTAACAAATGTAAGCAGAAGCACATGCTAATTTCTGGCTTTTCTGTGTGGCATCTTCATAAGCCAATGTGAGATATTGCCTGGACAATATCCAATATCACAAGGAAAGCGGTTCTGGATGAAGGTCTTGCATTTCTAGTCTGTGTCTGCTATCTTGGCTTTGGCACTTTTAGCACGCACTTTAGCGCTTCTCCAACGCGAGCCACAAAGTGGTCCCCAAAGCCCCTGAAATGCCCAAAAAGCTGCCACTGAACCCTTGCCATTATATGACTGATTATAACACTTCTGTACGTTCCCCATAACAACTGCCACGTCCAAAACCTACCCAATTATAATGACATTCTTATGAAGATCCCATTGGCGTACTGAGGGCACAGATGAAAACCAGCCTAATCTGTTCTTGACCCAATAACAATTCATTACTCGTAGCATATAGATCTCTCTTTTTTTAATTACAATTAATTTCCTTACCATTAAAAGCCCTAATAAACACAGCCCTGCAAAGCCCTTGCTGAGGCAGTTTAAGAGGCAGATGCAGAGGATTAACTCCAGGAGTAAGAGCTGAAGCAGAGGACAGGCACATCCTCACCCTGCTCCCCAAAAATGGGTTTGTGCTGAGCTGCCAGAGACCCCAAACAACCAAGGTAACGACAGGAGGTTCTGCCAGTGCCTTTCCTAGGGCAGAACAAATTTGCCTGATCACGGATTTGTCTGTTTACCATTCTAAATTTAGATGTCACACAAGAACTTTTCAATAATACCTGCAGAAGGGTAAATAACACTGCAGAGGTCATAAAAGCCTGGAAACCCTCACCCATACAGGTGCTTGAAGACTTTCCTGCCCAAAGTGCATGAAATTCAATGTCCCATGTTTCACAAGTAACATACTTGGCTCCCTCCCAGGGACCCTCGTTAAACTTGCCCAAACCACTACGCTATCCTTCATTTAAAGATCTCATAAAGTCATAGGATCGTAGAATATGTTGAGTTGGAAGGAACAAATGGGCTTCCATGATGAGACAAATTTGTGCTTTTTCAAATAACTTCAAGATAAATAAAAAAAGACATCTATTTTCACATGAAGAAAAAAAAGAAACAAGAGGAGTTCTGTCAATATGCAGAAGTGCCCTCACGTGATTGACACTGACCTCCCCTTCTCAAAACCTTGATGTCTGTCCCTTTTTCTACCACTGCCAGCTGTAGACTTTAGACTGTGGGCTTTGAGGAGGGATAAACATCACTCAGGAAAAGCAAAACTCTTCTCCTTGGTAATCACTGCACTTACAGAAGTTCCATTTTTGCTCCCAATCACCTCTTCTTTGTGCAGACTGAGTCACACAGTGGTTAAAAGGAAAGCCCTTCAGCGCCATTGTCACATCCTGCTGCAGAGGGTTAAGTCTGGCAGCAGTCAGCACAAGGCTGGGATAAAATCCCAAAGATTTTACTGCCTGAAATCACTTCTCTGACCCGCTGAAAGCCCAAAGGTTTCCTTATATTCATCCTACTTTCACACAGGAAGAGCCCACAGAAATTATGGATGTAACAGTGAGGGATTTTCAGTATTTTCTTGGGGCTGTGCTGGGGCATGGAGACATTAACAGCTCCTTCTTCATTCATGTCCTGCTCCTTTAGCACTGACAGCTCATGGAGCCCAGAGGATTGTCCTAATATTAGATCAGGAAAGGAATCATTTCATTTCAGAATGACTAGAAAAATATCACAGAGTATGCTGAGCTGGAATGGACCCACCAGGATCACCCAGTCCTACCCTCAGTCCTGCCCAGGACCATCTCCAGCAATCCCACCCTGTCCCAGAGGATCATCCAAAGGCTCCTGGAGCTCTGGCAGGCTTGGGGCTGTGCCCATTGCCCTGGGCAGCCTGGGCAGTGCCCACCACCCTCTGGGGGAAGAGCCTTTTTCTGATATCCAGCCTAACCCTGTCCTGACACAACTCCAGGCCATTCCCTGGGCGCTGTCCCTGGTGACCAGAAAAGAGATCAGTGTCTGTGAGTAGGAAGCTCCTCTTAAATATCATTCTATATCACTTTTACCTTATCAACCATAATGGCAAAGACTTCTGTTAACAATGAACAATGACTGCAGAGATCTATGTGTAAATTCAGTACTTCCTTAAATTTAAATATGTCTATGTAAAAGAGGGGGAAAAAAATCAAGTATTACTTGAACAGTGTTTGGTTTAGGAAAACTCACATAATCTTTGGAAAATGCCATCTTTAAGCAATGTTCCAGGCAATGCTGCAAGTGACAGGAAAACACAACCTCAGTGATGCTGCCCTTTCTGGAAAGGCCTAAAAATTAATTGGCATTTAGTTAGCAAATGCATGTTTGGTTTGGCCATTTGAATGACATACATGAATTATTTCCATTAAAAAAACGCAACAAAATCAATCTACGTCAGTTCTTCAGCAAAATGATGCACCACTCCATCCATAAAAAAAAAAAAAAAAAAAAAAAAAAAAAAAAAAAAAAAAGAAAAAAAAAAGAAGTCAGAGGAAACAGGGGGCAGGGATGAAGTCAAAGGTTTAAACTTTTCCTTGGGGTGACAGTGACAATAAAACTGAAAGATCTGCAAATTGGCTGATCCTGGTGGGCATCTGGGGAGGCCACTGCCACCTTCACTGACATTCCTCCCCCGCAGCAACACTGGCCTGCTGAACCTCTGGCACTGCTCCCTGGCAAACTCAGCTCCAGGACCATCATGTTCCAAGGATGCTGCAACTGAGCTGGAGAGCTGTTAAAGGGATATTCCCAGCCTGGGAACAGCAGTGGCCTGGGCTCAGACATACAGATCCTCAGCGGTCCAACAGCAGCATTAAAAAAAGAAAAAAATATCAGTGTATTTACGTGTTTAGCTACAACTGAAGTATTTCCACGCCAAGATGCAATCGATAATGACATAACTCATCATTACATGTCAACTCCAATACTGACCAATAAGTTAATTTACTGAAAAAAGGACATTTTACTACTTTTGCTAAGTGCAAAAACTAAGTATGCTCATGGATATTCCATTGGCAAAGACTAATGAATTAAAATCAATCATAAAACCAATGCAAGCGCTACTTTTAAAAGCCCTGCCTAAACTGTACCTGTGAAAGGCAGCTCAATAAAGCAACTTTTCAGCAGAGGAAGCACAAAAATAAACCTCACACGATACCTTGTGCTTTACCAAGTACAAAATGGATCCTGAAGCAAAAACAGGGAAAAAATACATACTATAGGACAGTAAGTAAACTTGTAAAAGACATCAATGTGCTTTTCATCACTACAATTCCCCCTCCTTTCAAAGAATAGTATTTTAAGGAGAAATTCTCTTAGCCATTCCAGAAAATAAGGAAGCACACCGAATTTGGTGCAGGAAAGATTGCTTTCCTGGTAGTGCTTCTGCTGCCATCATGCAATTTTTAGGACTTTTCCTTAGGCTGAAGACATGAGGTTCTGAAAATGGTGAGGCAATCGACCTTGACATTGCCTCTGGTGCACTGCAAGCAGAAGGATTCAAGAGAAATGTGACAGCACAATATAAACCACCTGCAAAAAGGAGGTTTTCATACATATATAATTGTTTTGCTTATCTATGAGACCTATTTCTTAATTTTTTTCATTTAAGAGTTTACTTTTTTTTTCTCATGGATGCTTTTTATTACCTCTATTAGCAACAACATTTTTTTACCCCATCAACTTCTTTAGTTAGTGTCTGGTCACCTGTTTACCAGGTATTTCACAAATCAAAGAGATCTTTAGGCACAGGAAAGTGGGATATGTACTCCAGATGCCAGCTTTAGCAGCCTCATTCTTTAATCAGATTTTCATACAAGAACGTGAGACTTTATACAATGACAGAGTGAAAATCAAAAGTGACAGGGTGGGTGACTGGAATTTCTGTGACTTTTTTAATCCACTAAAATGCCCAGCCTTATAATTTTGGAAGAGAATTCAGCACCAGCTGGAATCCCCAGACAGCATTAGTAAAACAATAACAAACCTCCCTCAAATAAAAATTTTAAATCATGAGTTTAGAGAACACTTCCAAAAAATGAAACACACTTACTAAATTTAAAGAGTCATGTGACTCAGCACCAGGTCAAATCCTGTCACCTGGGAAACAGCAAGAAGAAAAGCAATATTTAACTCTGCTGAGGTTGTCTAATTTGACAGATGCCAAGAGATTTATAGAGAATAGGTTGAAATGTGACTCTACAGCAGCTGAAATTCAGGGGCCAGGTAAGTGAATTAGTGTTCTCGTGGCAACAATATTAAACAAAACAAAAAATGAAAAAGTGGGTGAAGAACCTTGGAACCTACAAGTTGTTTGCAGAACACTGGATTTCCAATATATTCTCTTCCCCCAAGAACAGCCTGAGGAAACACGAAATACCCTGTTCCACCTGACAACTCCCCAGGATGGTGGAGAGGAAGGTATTGCCCTCCAGGGTGAGTAAACCTTGTGCTGCAGCCCCCGAGGCCAAACCCTCTCTCTGACCTCTCATTTCCAGGCAGGAAAGCTCCAGGTTGTTGCACACCAACTGCACTGCTGAGGTCACATGGACAGGGTTCAACTAAGTTCTGCACACTGAGGGCCCACTAAGCAAGAAACAACGACAAAATAATGACAAAACAAAGGGAATCCAAGTTGCGTTTGTGAGAAGAGCCGAGGTTACACAACCTCAGAGAGCAGCAGGCAGCCAAAAAGAGCCTTCTGAAGTAACCAGCAACTTGTCAGAAGAAGGCAGCAGACACGTTCCTGTAACATGGAGCATTACGAGATCCATGTGAAGGATATGACTTATTTTTTCCTAATATCTACAAGAGCTGGCTGTCAGCAACAGCTCAGCTCAGCTCGAGGAATGTCTGAAGTCACATTTGAACCTGCTTTGAAGACTGTGCAATGCCAGAAACCAGTATCTGAATGTTTCAGACAGCAAGGGACCAGCTTCGAGGTCTGGATTTGAAACCCTTCACCCGAGTCCTAACCCAAAAGGATTTTCACAGAGAACAGAGCGGAACATCAGGGAACTAATGCCAAGGCTGGGTTTGATAGACATAAGACTACTTTATTCCATTGTTTCAACTTTCTTACAGGTTTTAAAAAAAAAAAGTACAGGGGTTCAGAACCACCTCAGCAGAACAAAGAGTACAGAATTAAGGGAGCTCTAGAGTCAAACCACAAGTGTGCACGCGTGGTCAGCTTCCATTGCAAAAAGGAATAGGCACAATCTTTACATATGCATTTTGGTGAAAGAAGGACTAATAGTGCAGTGTTAAAAGGCACCAATAAATCAATAATTGGGCCCTTTTTAAAAGCCAATAACCATCTAAGAAAATGACATTTGGCTCAAACTTATAATTTAAATATTGTATTGATTGGCATGCATCTGAACCCCTGGCAATTTATTACACAAACCTAATGTGCGCCCTTGCAAAATCAAAAAGGTTTCATCAGTGGACCCAAAAGTCAGTTCAGTACAAAAGGAAATACCAAAGCTCTTGGCCTGTAGTTAACGCTAAACTGTCTTGCTCACCTCCTTCGAGAACACTTGTCTAACAAACAGCTATTCAACAACAGCACAGAAGTGTTTCTCTGAAAGCAAGTGTAATTTTTTTAATCCTGTAGCATTGATCTATTCCATGTGCTATGAAAATATTAGGCACGGACCACAATTTACGTTTTCTCTTTATAAAAAAAAAACAAACAGAGTATGTGCAAGCAAGGTTCACACAACAGATTGACAGCTATGACAGTAAGCAATTTAGACTTCCCAAAGAGAAGGGCTGGTTAGTTTGAATTTTCTAAGCAGTGCTGCACACTGATGTGTGCCATCGTCACCTCTGCATTAGGAGTAACTGTGGAGCCAGTGAGGAAAAGCTTTAGTACACCCTGAAGGACACTACACCGATGCCCTGCGCTGCTCTACCGGGCTCGAGAGCCAGCAACTGAAGGAGTCATTGTACACAGGCAGCTGCAGTCTTCCAGCCGGGAAGGGCTATTGCTTTCTGCAGGAGAATGGCCTGAAGCTCACTTTACCTCCAAGGTGCCCTCGAACTAACCCACCCAGATACGATGGAAACTGGGGATGCACAGCATGGAAAAAGAGGGGAAATGAGAGCTGTACCGAAATGTGCCGGGTTCTCCCAAAGCGTCATGCCCAGGGCAGGGTTTATGCATGGAGGGTTGTTTGTACAACTGGAAATTGTACAAGATGTGAGCAGAGACAGAGCTGATTATTAACCTGCAGTATCTACTACAGTCCTCAGGTATATAATTTATGGGTAGCTGCTTACTGTGGTGTTGATTGCTTCCCCCTAAATATATTGAGATTCAGAAGGCTACAGTATATTCTGACACAAAGATAGTAGGACAGCTTGTCTACAAGAGGGGAAATATAAGGTAGTAACTAAGTTATTTATTTTATGAGGAACCTCCTCTGATAGTTACTGGTAGTTCCTTCATGCCCTTTGGAAGATTTTTCTTTCTGACTTTCTTCGTCGTCTCTGTGGAACTGCTCTCCTCACAATTTCACCGGAGTTCAGTGACCCTCTTACAGCAGCCTCTTCCTTTTCCACAGTCCCTTTTAAACACCACAGCAAGCTGTTCAAGTAAACATTTCTCTCTGGCAAGTTTCCAGATACAGCAAATACTATCAAAACTCCACGTTTGATTACATGCACCAGTTTCCTTTAAATGGAGCAGGAATTAGCCCGTTTCCTTGGCTTAGGGTCCCGCACGTCCCTGTCTTTTAAACACGTACAAGATGAACATATCGTCTCTGACAGTCTCCGCAGTCCCAGCCTGAAAACGCTGTTGGAGAGGCTATAGATCACACAGTTGCAGAAACTATTGCTTATAGCAAGCCACGTCGTTAGGAAGGAGAGCGCTGGGTTATCCAACACCCTAGAGCTCTCCAGCAGAAAGTATATGATATAGGGGAGCCACAGCACGTAGAACACACTGGTTATCCGAAACAAAACCATAGCATAGCGGCGATCAGGGCTGTGCCCAGTCTCCCCAGCAGCATCCACTTCGTGGCTGGGAAAGCGAGCTCTCCGATCGTTTATCTCTTTGGTGTGCTGCCGGCAAATCTTAAAGATGTGGAAATAGGTGAAACAAATGACAAAGGCAGCAGGAGCGTAGAGTAAGCACACGATAAAGCCAGTGAAATAGGCATTAGTTAGCCAGGAGGTAGCACACCATTCAAAAATATCTCCATGGTAACCAGGTTTTCCCCAACCAAAAAAGGAAGGCAAGAAGATCAGGCAAGAGTATATCCAGATCAAACTGATGCAGATTCTCAAGCGACAAGGTGTGACCAGTTGGTTATAGGAGAGAGGCTTTGTTATAGCGAGATAGCGATCCACACTGATGCAAGCAAGACATGCCATAGATACGCTTTTGAGCACAGAGATGATATATCCGAAAACTTGACAAGTCAAGGACTCGTGGACACCTGTTGGGTAGTGGAGCAGTGACAAAGTAGGAACCAAGCAGCTGACTCCAACAAAAAGATCAGCATAGGCCATGGTCTGAATAAAATAGCTGGTGGTGTAATGATGCAGGAGTGGAGCACAGTGGAAAACAAAGATCACAGTTAAGTTACCCGCAATAATTAAAAATGTTAGCAAGACAATAACGACTGTCTCAAGGATACAGACATCAACTGCATTGTAGTGACCAAATCCAAGAGGGCAGGAGAGGTGCTCAGATATGTTCATAACACTACTGCTCATATTCAGAGTCCTCCATTCAATCCATCGGGACTGGTTCATGCTTTGTGCTTAGGGAACACTGCAATCTGAGCCTTAGCGAGCAGGTGACCTGCTGAACAGCAGCTAAACTCTGCTCCAGCGTCTCCAGATCTCTCTTTGCAGACACTGCCAGTGCTTACATGGGAGGGGATTACAGTCCCAGAGCTGTTGATGCCTCCTCAGCATCAGTGCATCACCTCTGGCACACCTTGGCTTTAAGGAAAGAGAGAAAGAAAGAAAGAAAGAAAAACAAAAGCCAGAAAGAGAAAGGCCACTGATCAGCTCCTCCAGTGCTCTTGACCCATCTTTAGCAAACACAAGGCACTTCTAAAACAAAAAGGTACCGAGAAATACAGAAACAAAAACTCACAAAAGAGACACATTCATTTCCCAGGGAAGTAGGGGAGGGAAATATCTGACTGCTTATTTTCCTGAGAAAGTCCTTTACTTTGGAATATAGAGGGGTGAGGGGGAGAAAAGGAAGGAGGAACCTCAGCACAGCTCAGGTTTCCCGGACCAGCAGTTACTGGAGATAATCTTTATAATGTCTCATTTTAAATCACAGACTGAGAGGAGACTAAAGCAAAAAGTTCATCCTCTAATGATGTCCTTTCTTGTTCCATTCAGGAGATGGTACTCCGTCTCATCCATGCTATTCATTGGAAAGGTAAGGAAAACATTTTTGTCAAGGTTAATTCCAATAGACTCACCACTGTTTGGGTATGAATAATGAATTTTATTTGGAGGGAGACAGGTGGGGGATGAGGCAGACTTGTCCTCTGACTCCCAAGAAAGAAAACATACATCTCACATACAATGAGGAAGATCGTGTCTATTCATTTGAAAATGAAAATAATTTAAGAATAGAATTTGGAGACTTATGTCAATATTCACAGTTCCTTCAAACAGTTATACTCCATTACAATTATTAATGCCAGAACCATAATTCAGTGTCCCCACAGACAAAATAAATCCTCTTGAATTTAATTTCAGCAACGGCAATTTAAAATAATCATCTTTGGCAACTCTGCCGTATCTGCTACAGTGGATCAGCACCCAGGAGTTCATAGGTATAGCCATGATATTGCTCACCTCTGTAGCAACACCTGAATCATGTCACAAACCCCACACACAACGAGCTCAGAAACTTCCATCTGCATTCTGCTGGGAAGCTAATGAAATGCTGATTTGACTAGAAAAGCTGCCATTGTTTACTACTCCATTATTCTGTCATTCAGCTTCATCTTCTCAGGGGTTTAGGGTTTCTGTATTTATTAGATGATCAGCCTAATAAATAGTTGCTTTAAAAGAAATGCTCTTCTAATTGCAGGACATTACCTTGTTCCTTTTAGTCACAGTTATGGAGAGAGCAAACGTTAAAAAAAAGGATCTTCTGTGCTCAGTTCTAAGTCAATGCTTGATTAGTTCAGGAATCATTAGGCAGGTAGTTAAATGTATACAATCTTGCTTTTTGAAAGGCCCCTAAAACGTTTAAACCATCTTTAATCCTAGAGTTCCTGAGACTAAGAACACTGGCAGTGAAAATTAATGAATCCACATGAAACGATCTCCAAGGTCATTCAGATATTACGCTGGCATTTGCTTTAAATCTCTTTAGAAGTACCGGCATCTCTCGGTTGTTTTTGACAGTCCTCGCCGCGTCTTCGGGAGGAATTTCAGACACCAGAAAAGCCCAATGTTCAGTTCTGTCGCAGCACTTCCAGAGCAAGCGTTCTTTGCGGAGTTCCTTCCCCGTCTCGCATCGCCCCGCCGTAAAGTCCTTTTCGGTTTTATAACATCCCAGAATATTCGCGGCTCTGCGCTCCCTTTGTCTGTAAGCAGGGCACAGACTCGCTCCTTCCTCCGGTTCGCCGCTAAAGCGATGGAGCGGCGTTCTCGGCTCGGCGCATCCTGAGCCGGGCGGAGCGCTGGCCCCGCGGCGCGGCTGCTGCGGCTCCGCCGAGCGCTCCGAGCCCGCACCTGAGCCCGCTCCGCTGCTCCTCCTCCTGCCGCCGCAGCGCTGCTGCCGCTCCCCCGCTCCCCGTATATCCAACAGCGCCGCCGGGAGGAGGCAACAGCCCCCCGACCCCACCCGACCCGGGGCACCCGGACGGGCTCCGGCACCCAGGGATGCGGCCAGACCATCCCTCCCAGCCACACGGACTCCATACACAACCCTATAAACCACCGTCACCCGCCGACTAGAACTGTTCGCTCCAAGTTATTCCCGCGCTACTTTTAACCATCACCCACTGAGGTTTAGCTTGGCAAAATACCTGCCGTGGCTCAACACGAATTTTCTAATCTTCCTTCGACAAAATAACAGCCCCCCTTTTTAGTTGCTTCCTCTAATTAATTACTTCCATCCTTAACACAGATATTGTAAAACTCATCTGGCTCCTGGTATCAATACCGTACCAGTCTCTAATTGCTTCAACTTCAGTTTCAATACAAATACTTGTGAGTAACACAAGTTATTTTCCAAACTTAACCCAATTAACTGAGCTCTCTACTCCCGCAAACAGATGCTGCTATTCCCTGATTAAGTGCTCGGAACTTTTGTTTACTTCGTGCTTCCTAAAAATAAACCCAGTCAGAGAAGTATAACCATCAAAGTTATCTCACACAGACACTGAAACAGCAAATTCAGATACCAAACTACCAACCACAGAACAGCACTTGGGGCTATCGATCAGCAAAAGACATGTCAGGGAAGGTACTGGAGGCTTTAACCAACTAAGTCATTAGAAACCACAGTGATTTAAATCCTTTTAGTTCCAAGGCAAACCACAGGCAAAATTTTAATAAGCTACTCCAGGGTTAGGGTTAGTGTTGAGAGAGTGAAAAACCCTAGATCCCTAGGGACACTGGGGCTGGAAAATACATGCCAAGAGCATCATGGCAGGGTCCCAACATTGTTGCCCTTTCATCTTTTTATTTGGGTTAGGGTTAGAATTAGGTTTGGGGTTAGGGTTACAATACGTCTTGTATTTCGAGTACTGCCTGGAGCGAATATTCAAGGCTGAATGACAAGTCTGTAGCAATGTGAAGCAGCACAAACTGCAGCAGTGTAAGAGTCGTTTGCAGTAAGGGTGTGTGATCATTCCAAAGGCTACCTTCAGAGGATTTAATACAAATTAAACTTACTCTGAGACCTCGAAATGGTAAATGGCTGAAACAACAGACTTAATGACTAAATTTAGCCACTGAGCACAGCTTTAAGCCCGAGCTACCCATACCACAGGCAGAACAATAGGGAGCAATTTTTATTCCTCCTCTTCCCACTCCTCCTGTGAGGCAGGAGGAGAACAAACAACAGTGAGCATAGGCATGGCAGCAACCAGGACTGCTCTCCCCCACCTCCCCGGGCCAGCTCGTGGTTGGCACCAGTGACATAAAGGGCCAGAACATCCTAAAAAGGGCATCAGAAAGCCCCAAAGGCACCAAGGTCAGCTAAGCAAAGGCAAAGCCTGACGTAAAGTGACCACAGGAACTTGTGTGCTCAGTGCATCTTGCTCCATACAGAACTGAGGGCTGGTAACTACTAAAGCTGCCAAATGTCACAGCCACCACTGTCCCCAGGTCAGCCCCAGCCGGTGCCTGCTGTGCATGCCCAGAGTGTCCAACTCTGAGAATTAGCACTTGTGGCAGCCAAATATTCCTGATCTGGTACAAGAAATCCAGGCTTTGTGGAGCAGGTAACAGGAAAATCAATGGCAACCTCTGCTGGTTGGTTCTAGACACAGGTAAAACACTTCCTTTGCAGAAATTATCCTCAAAAGGGACTAAGTGATTCCAAAAGTGGGGAAGTTACATCTCTTTGGGGGAACACAAGCAGGCTTCCTTCACCACGAAAACACCAGGCATGCTGCAAGCTGCCAGCAGCTTTATCACCTCAGCTACTCACTGCAAACTGCACCAGGCTGACGGCACCAACTTGCACTGTTTTACGTAGATTTGGAGGCAAGTGCAAATTAAAGCAGGGATCGGCCAGCCCTGACAAAACGATGCAATTACAGATGGAATTTTACAAGATGTGGCAATACTGGAACATCGTTTGAGAGGCGGCACGTTGAAAGCTCCATGGGAAAAGTTTAGATTTGTGTTTAGAGACACGTTTGAGACTCTGCAACAGTTTTAAACAAATGCGCTTCAGGATTTTTTTCATTTGCATGCAAAGAAAAGGAAGTGAGAAAGAGAAAAGCGCTACTGGAAGAATTAATTAATGGCTGTTACCAAGGCAGTGTCATACATGGTGCAGAAGTTCCATAGCTGGTTACGTCCAGCAGAAGGACTGAGCACTCCTCAAACTCAAGAGAAGGAGCAATTCCACACCTTCTTTATAAATTACACCAGCTAGAAACAACACAAGTTGCCATCCAAAACAGAAGACTCACACCATCTGATCCTGCTGAAAACAGAGGGGATGTGGTAGGAGCCTGAGCTTTGTGCATGTGAAGCCAGGCTGTGAAAGCAGCAGTGATGTGTGACCCAGAAAGGAAAGAGAGAAAGCTCCTCAGACAGAAAAAGTCCAGAGACAGGGAGATTTAGAAGGTTCAAGGAAGAACACAATCTGTTAGTCATTCTGTGTGGAAAGGAATAGAAAAATCTGTTTCCTCAATCTGTTTTTGTAAGGCAAC
Source organism: Grallaria varia (assembly GCA_013396735.1). Lineage (NCBI taxonomy): Eukaryota > Metazoa > Chordata > Aves > Passeriformes > Formicariidae > Grallaria > Grallaria varia. Next base: position 192,030 of record VWZG01012475.1, on the reverse strand, counting down.
AGGACTGATCAAAGCAATCCCTGCAGATACAAAGCAGCATCTTAGTCACACCACTCATTTCTAGTTTGAGGCTTTTTTTTGTTAAATTATTGGATGGTCATCTGGATTAAGTGGAAACAACGATTTCTGTAAAATCTTTCTAAAAAGCATTAATTAGAGCAAGGAGGTGCAGCTGAGAGTGTGGGATGAGGAACACAGTAGTTATTTACTTAGATGCTGACCTGACGACAGTGCTGATACACAAACCAGCTCCTCAGCTTTTCTTCTGCCCAACTCTACTTTTCCCCTCTAAGTACTACTTTCTTTTATCCACTGTCTTCTAAGCCTATATAAAGCAAACCACCTTTGTTATTTTTAATCTTAACTACCTCTGGCATTTACTTGTCCATGTGTCTTATGGATGGCCTGTTTTTGCTTCTAATGCCTCCAGAATAATTCTATCCTATAAAGCTTGCAGTTGTAGTGCAGCTTAAAGCAGCAGAGGAGGAAGAAAAATCAGCTGTTGCCTTAAAACTTGCAAGGGTGTACATGGTTGGGTTTTTCTACATCAGTGTCTGAAATTACTCTATGAAGTCACATTGGTGCTGCACTTAAGGCAGAAATTGGTTCTATTTGTTATTTGGAATATAAAGTCTCTTCCCTAAATCCACCCACTATAGCTGTCAATTTAACACCTGCCACGGAGAGCTCTGGCTTACACAGGGATTTTGACCTGAGGACAGGCATATGATGAGATGTAAGAGGGATGTGTGTGTATATATATGTATAAAACCCCCTTATTTTTTCTCAAGACAGTCTTAGCCTTCTTAAACCCTTTCTGTTGGAAGGCACCTCTGGCTGTCATCTGGTCTAATGCGCTGCTCAAAGCAGGTCCAAGTTCAAAGTCAGGTCCAAAGCCAAGTTCAGGCCATGCTGCACTGGGTCCTTGAGGAGCTCTTACCTCACGGATACAGGAAAAAAATTACCCTCAAAGCCTGCACAGGTCTTTTCTGCATTGGGGCAAAACTGAATTTGGTGGCAGCAACAAAGCAGATTCTGTAAGGCAGAGGAAAAGGGAGGGGTTGGTATGACAGGGAATGGAGGGTGGGAGCAGTTCAGGAAGGAGGCTGGAAGGGGACATTGGCTTTTTAAAAGGGCAAGGAATGTGGAAGGGAGCTAATGAGCTCTTCTCCTTCCACTACTGCTCCAGCAGAATAGGGTTCAGCCTGTTCTTCCACTGACTCCTAGCACAGTCCTCTTCCCACACTGCCAGTATCAGTCAGTATCAGGTAACTGCCTAGCAATTAGGATGCTGTGATGCAGAACAAGAAGAAATGGACAAATAATATTTTTTTCACGTGGATCAGTAGAGAGAGATGGGCATTTACATTTGCAAGTTTATTGTGCAGTCTTTTCATGTTGTTAAGCAACAATTACATCGAACACTTCTAAAGCCTGAAGCTTTCAAATTAGCTTCTAAAATTATTCATGTACTTAATAAATATGAAGCAAGTTTTTGGAATAAATTGCTACCATAATCTCCCTTTAAACATTACCGCCTGTGATCTCATGGATTATATTTCATAGAATGGTTTGGGTTGGAAGGGACCTTAAAGATCCTCTTGTTCCATCTCCCTACCATGGGCAGGGATGCCACCCACAGTAAACACCGGTATTGATGCCCCTGTGACAAGTAGCATCCAGTTTACAAGCTCAATTTGGAGTGACAAATACCACCAAACTCCTGTGCCTCAAATCAATAGAAATAAAACTTGGTGCAATAAACTGTCAAGAAGCAAATTTACTTCACGGAAATGCTGAGCAGTCTAATGAATGGTGATAATTAGAGTTTTTCAGGAACTGAACGGCACTAGCTTTAAACAAACAGCACTTAAGCTACAGAAGGATGCTATTTACTCACTGCCCACATACAGTAAGAAATGCATCAGAAGCACAAGAAAAATGTCTTTGGATGGTATGAAAAGCCAAAAATTAAACAGGCGTCCTCAGACAGTTTTGTGCATGTGCAATTAAAACTAACCCCCGCTCTTGCACTAGGACCCATTTAAAAAAGAAAACCGCTGCTCCTATCTTACAAGGGACAATTAAATATTCACCTGTTAGGTCACAGGACAAAAGACAGCAATTAAGAGAAAGGTAAATGAAGACAGAACAATCCTCACAGGGCAGGCAGTATTACCTTTCCTGTGGGAATCATTTCTCTATTTGAAAATAATACTTAAAAGATTTTAGTACTGCATTCTTAAAACTTTTTAGCAGCATGTTTTGACATAGCTGTGCTTTTACCAGTACTTTTGTCTATGTTAAGCCAGGAATTACATTCCGTAGACACTGCTATTTTACAAGTGCATCAAGTGGGCACCAAGACAGTGTATGTTGAAAAGGATTCCAGCTGACTTGGCAGGAGCATAAGCTCAGTCAGTATTAGCAGTAATTCCATTTCAGTAGAGCCAGAATAAGAAATTTTAAGGCTATTAAAAAATAAAAGAATCCCAAACACTGTGACCACTTACTTTGATTTTTCCACACACTGTGGCCAAAGAGTTCTCTTAAACTACAGCATGACCTTTTAAAAGGCAACCAACTTTGATTTAATGAGTTCAACTGTGAATAATTTATTGTAGCCTTAATTAGTAAGCCGACTGCAAGGGCTGTGCAGAAGCAATGACTGAGATATGAACAAGAGGATCAAACCCACATACTCCTGTCTGTCTTCTGGAATCACAAGTTTGGATGCACCAAAGAATAAAGTTCCACTTAAAGCTAATTCTCTGTTCCAAATATCGTGAAGTGGCAGATGTTCTGTGAAAAACTCAGGGACACAGGTCAGGAACAGACTGCTATCCATTCTCCATGGATGTGGCTTGGGTTAAACGCTCACAGAACATCCTCCAGAGCATCCTGTCTAATCTAGATGGGCTGGCTGGAAACACGTGCCCAGTCACACCGACAGTTTATTTCTTATTTGCGTACAGAATTGACACATTCCACTCTAAACTTTTCCTTTAATAGATTTTTAAAAATAGCGCTTCCTCAAGGAGCCAGGAGGTGGCTCAGAAAAGCACCAGGACCATTTAGGAGATAAAGTCCCAGCTCTGACTGTTGGGGGGCAAACCGACTCCTGAACTGAACAGTCATTTATTGTTTTCCTGCAGGATCTACTGGGGAGCAGGTACCCCAGAACCCAGGAAATCCCATTCCAGTGATTCTTGAGAGCAATAAAGCTGAAAACTATTGAAATGAACAGCGAACTTCCAAAGAGTATCTATAAACCAAGTGTTACTCGGGACTACTATTCTACCACTTCGTGAAGAAATGGAAAAGAGAAACACAGAAAGGATATGGCAGGAAAACTATTTATAACCTAAAGGGTGGCACAATTTCTTTTTATGGATTTTAAGCTCAGCTTCATTTAGACCAAATCTTTCTCCCAGATGGAAGTGCTGAAGAGGTATCACTTATGTTCTCCTCCAGCATGGATCTATATCAGCACACACTTGCATCAATATCCATAAATGAGAAAAGACAAAAGACATGGAATAGCTTCCTATCAAGAGTTGGTGGAGAGGGAAAATTTTGCAAATAACAGTGGAATTAGACTAATAGTGGCTAATTCACAGGCATGGAACCCGGCAGTGGGACATGTTTGGAAAAGGCCAATAAGAAAGAATTACTGATTTTTATTTCCTCCATCCCCCACCTAAAAACTGGCTAATTAAAATTTATAAAATCATCTCACATCTGATAACCATGTTTCAAGATTAATAACATTTAAATACATTCAACTTCCAATAACTAGCAAACTCTTTCTTAAATTGCTTTGATTGTATTAGATAATGAGGACATTTATATTTATAGCTAGAAATTGGCACATGTAAAATGTTATGTGAGATGAGAAATTATTTATTCTAGAAGAAACACCAAATCTGACATTATTTGCCATCTCTTAGAAAAAAAGCTGAAATTAAACATCTACTTTATCGACACTAAAAATAGGTTAAACGTAAAGACAGCATTTTTGAGATCTGCGAGTCCTTTTGGAAAGGACACCATCAGGGAATGGAGAAGTTTATAGATTAAGTACAACTTCTACCACCAATATTAAATTCACAATGAACCTTTCCCCTCTGCTCAAGATTATGGCTTTTAGCTAAATGTCAGTCTCTTACTTCATACATTTATAGACGTATCACATAAAACTGCCCATAACTCAGGGTATCAACAGGCTGAACTCAACACTGCCTCTAAGTCAGTGACCATACACTTTATTTATAGCCATTCCATATAATGAAATAAAGATACTGGAAATTACCCTCTGACAGTTTAGGTTTTTTAATACATCAACTACAACACATAAAAACAAAATCCCAACAGCAATTTCCTACAAAGGAAAGGCTGTACACAGTAATTTGCATTCCTTTTTCTGCCTAAGTTCTGAAAATACTCAGCAGTCAAAAAAAAAGCCATAGAAATGGAATAAGGCCAGATTAAAAAACCCTTATTTTTCAGCTAATGTTCTAACCCAAGTGCTCACAGGGGATGTGCTTTGCTGTATTTCCTTTCCCCCTTACCCCCCCCAAGAAGGTTCTTCATAAAACAAAGCAAAAAAAGTAGGGGGAAAATGGTTACATTCAAAAAGCTATATTTTATTGTTATGGCAACTGATGTGCTAAAAATATAGAAATAATGTTGTTATGGCAACTAGAATTTTAAAGGCAGTCAAAAGTAGAATAATCAAACATTCTGCTGGCTTAAAATGTAACGTCTATGACTCAATTTTCAGAAAGAGCTTCAGAGACAAGTACAGGTTGGGGTTTTTTTTGGATTCTACTTTAGAGATCACAAATGGTACAATTCCAGAGAACTCTACAGAGTACAAGGGAGCAGATCAAGGTGAGCAGAAAATTAGTCATTCCAAGTTCTCCTGGCCAGCAGGACGAAACACGCACCTTATGCCACTTACTTGATATCCTGGTGGCCTTACCCAAATCCACAAAATGAATCAGCTTATTATTAAAATCACCAGCAACAAGACACCATTTATGTCAGTCACAGCAACTGAGACACACCCTGGCACAGGGTGCCCAGAGAAGCTGTGGCTGCCCCTGGATCCCTGGAAGCACCCAAGGCCAGGTTGGACAGGGCATGGAGCAACCTGGGACAGTGGAAGGTGTCCCTGCCCATGGCAGGGGTGGCACCAGGTGTTCTTTAAGGTCCCTTCCGACCCAACTCATACTGTGATTCTATAACTAAAAGTTATTTAATGATTTTAAATTAGGTACTGGAAAGTTAGGGAATGCCAAAATTCATCTGTCTGAAGCAGCAGAGTTCTGTCCCTTGATATGTATGGAATTACAAAGATGACTATGATACTGAAATTTCTGATACATTCTTGATGATCTTGACAAGCCTTCTAACTATACAGGCACTTCCACAGCAATTTCAGATAACTCGCTGTCTCCCAGCACTTCTCAGATTGTCAAAATTGCCACTTTATTAAAAATTACTGGAAGCCTGGGCACTGTGAAATGTTCCAAAGCCCATACTGAGACAAGCCTTAATTATTACTAAGCAAAGTATTTAACAGATACTTCAGAGAGTTATGACTAGAAACAGTAGCTTATACTGGAAATATTTGCACTGGAACCACGTCGACAGCATGTGCTGGAATCCCAGTGAAGCTGATATTTTAACACAGCATGTGCCTTGTATTTTGGCTTCACTGCAGTGAAAATCAAGGCTCCTACCAGCATTACTCGTAACTCTCCTCTGACCCACATGAAAAGGCTCTCAAGCCCAGTCCACGGCAGCTTTCAGCATGGCCAAGAACACAGCTCAAAGTCAGGCTCTTCACTTGTACTAAAGGGCAAAGAATCAGACGAATTCCTTATTGCAGCACAAGTCAAGAGATACACACTGGAAATTGAAACAACACAAGGATGTGCAGAAAGCAGAACACTGACAAATGCAAGGATATTTCTGAAGTTTTGCTTCCCCAGCCTCAATATTAATCCTTGAGGTGGACACACAGGGAACTCTTATTCATCACATGAAGCCACAGGTACTTCTAGAACTGCAAATAACATAAATATGTTACCTAATGAATCTGTGACCAAGTCAACAGCTTCTGCAAAGGAAACTCCATGTACAACACTCACTATAGCTACATTTGCATCAGTCAAATAAATCCTGGACATGGGAATATCAGCACCTTAAATCAGAGTTTTAGAGGTATTCTGCCTATGCCTGGGCTGAAGGAGCCAGGCTGTGTGTTTTCAAGGTGCACTGCTGACTCCACCAGACACTGCAGACAGTCCTGAAGAGACAACCAGCTACTGCTGCTCTGAGCCTTCTATACAATTAGTTTGCTCATTGTATAATAGCCTTAACTTAATCAAGCGCATGGCTGCCTGAAGTGTAAGTTGAGCTCAGAAAAAATGAGCAGCCATCCAAACATCACTCAACTGCCAGCTGCGTGAATGCTCTGCTGGCACTCAGCAGCAGTGCTCTTGTAATGCCAGGGGCAGCCATTCTGCACTGACTGTACCTGCATACAGATAGAAAAGCATCCCAAAAGAATATTCATTCTAATATCTGCAGGCACATTTTATCCCTGACATGTGTCAGTGTGTTTTCAATTTTCCGTTAAAGAAGAACGAGAGTCTTCATAGAAAGGCAAAGGAAATCCTGAACGGTGCCAACAAAGACCAGAAGAGTTTTCTGAAACTACATTTACAAATCCACAAAGGAAAGGCGGCATCACTCCAAAGGGCACTTCCCATTCCTTTGCCATGTAGGTCCCAAGAAGCACAATTAGACTATAATGTTGCATTAACCGAACGCTGCCTCAAAACTGGCCTCACACCTGCCCGTCCCCTGCTCCCACCCACACAAGGAATCTCTCTAAGAGGGAAATGGGGGGAAAAAAGTTTTCTAAATAAAAACCCACAAGTTACTGCGATTGGCCTCAAAATTGCTAGGTAAGAATATACAAAAGAGATGCAACATGCAGTAAAAGAAACCTCTTTTGGCATGCCCACAGTCTGAAACCACAACTCCTGTTAACGATGAGTGAGTTTGCAATTCAATTCAATGTGTATTGTACTGCTCTGAAAAAAAAAAAAAAAGGCTGTATTTTGAAACTGGATTGCTTTGGAGACAAACCAGCCATATGAAGACAGCTTTGTCATATACAGGATATGATTAAAATATGTGAGGCTCTGTATCGTCAGTGTTCAGTTGTCAGCTTAAAAAACAACTGATGAAAACCCTCAACAAGGAAAAAATCTCAGCTGCCAAAATATTTGTGTATGACCACAAAAACCTACATAAGTGATTATTAGAAAGAGTATATACGCAGTAGCAGACTGCAATCGAACTCCTTTTGGTTAGTTTACCTCAGCAGCTGCAAATTTGCTTGCTGATAAGGGAAATTACTCTTCATTTGTATGAGCACACTCATCACTGTAAACGGAAAAATTCCTTAATGGATACAGGCTGTAAAGAAGAGCTATAGGGGCCTAATCTCTTCTGAAGTGATTGCTGTAAAATCTACTTTAATACTGGCTCAGTCCTTTAAAAGAATGTCCTGAAGAACACATGGATAACACCTTGTCATTTGGGGGGTTCATCATAAAGGAGTCATACATAAAGGAAGATAGCAAAAGGTAACAGAATTCACCCCTATGTGAAATTCCAGCTGGGATTTAAGTGATGTGTTCATCACTTCTGTATGACTGGACGGTCCTCCCCATGCAGCCAAAGCCTTGCTGGGTTTTGTTGCTATTTCAGTTGCTCGGAACTGCTGCCCACCGCTGTGGTAAAACAGGCTTTAACCAAAGGTTGGCCACCAGTACTGCTGTAAACAAAGGCATGTTAAGAGGCTTTAAACACCAATTTAAACTGGAATTCTGTGGAGAAATGAAAGAAGCTAGATTTAAAGTATAGTTTCGGATTCTTCGCGTTTGTCTCTAAGCATTTGGAGCTCTCTGTCTAGTTCTTAGAGCACCGAACATGAACATAGTCAGGAAAAGGTGGTTTGCACTCTTCAATAAATGTATTTGAGACTCCTAAAACTCCAGCTCCAGCCCTGGAGTGCTGCAGCCTCCTGAATAACAGTTATACAACCTTTGTTTGAGAGCAGAGGATGGTAAGGAAGAGGTTTGAGAGGAAAGAGGAATACCAAGAGCAAGTTGGTTGTTTAAAATAGAATTATCCCTCAGGAATTGCAGCTCTGGCAGTGAACACAGACAGATCCATTTGCTACCAGGGAGAGATTACACATAAAGTATTCCATGAAGACAACACACCCTGCAGAGAACTTCCAAAATGATCCCGTTTTGCTCAGGGGTGTAGAATGCCAAAGTTTAAAACATTCTTACTACAGCTGCTCTTCCAGCATCAGCATGGTTACTACTGCAGGAAAACAACATCTGTTAACACACCAACATTCAATATCAATTTTAGTATCAGTTCTTCCAGTAACCACCATTTAAACCCATTCACGCCATAACACAGGTACTACTGGAGGCTTTATCAGCTCTGCAGATAATAGAGCATAAATTCTCACAGCTAAAACTCAACACAGACTCCAAGAGGGCACACGAAAGTCTCATTTGCACTCTACCCTTCAGAATAAATATGTCAGTTTATGTGACTTTCCAAGCAGGGAAGTCACACAACACCCCAAGAGCCAGGAACTGTATTGTGTCATTTTAGTGTTACTATATTGAAAAGATATTGTAGGAAGACTCTTAACATGGCAGAACTTTTTATAATGCCATGCAGGCCCCAGCATTACTTTCCACCTCAAATACCATCAGTAAACATTAAAATTATGGTAACAAAAATAAAAGTTACTAATGGATGTTCTTTTATTTCCTTAAGAGAGCTGCCATTACCTTGAAGAATTCCTTTGAAGATGAAGAGCGAGCATGAGATTTTCCCTTTTGTGCACACCAAATTGAAAGATTTTCTCCAGATGAGCTCTAAATGAATCAAAACTTGGCAAATTAAATTCACCTTAGGGACATTTTATTCCTGAGTTTGTAAGAGTAATATTAACATTTACTATGCAACTAGGTACCCTAGTACATTAATCATAAACTAAACCTTTTATCTGAAGTCTGAATTTAAATTAAGCTATTTAAAGAATTAAAATTCTGTCAACTTCTGCTCTTCAGAGACAATTTTTCAGTGATTTCTAGTAAGTATTTTCAGTTCATGTATACTTCATTGTCCCACAGTATTGCAGCACCACTAAAATAATTCAAACAAGTAGGTGACTGTAACTGTTAGCACTAACAGCTCAGATTATACCAAAAATGAGCCTTCCTATCATTCTAACCAACACAGAAACTCATTTTTCTCTGCAAACTACACAATTACAAAAATATCAATAATCTACTTGCCATGAAATGAATGGTATCAGTTGAAGAGAAGGGTTATTGAACAATCATCCTATTCTTACCCATTCAGAAAAGGTGGGGAAAAGTAAAACCTAGAAAGTACCTATAAACATTGAATTAAAAGAAACAGGGAACTGGGAAAGCTGCATGTACATCTCTAAGTGATCATCTCCTCCAGAACTATTTTGCTTAAAATCCAAGCATCTCGTTCAAAAAAGGAACAGAAGTTCTCTTTCTTTTCAGTCAACTGAAAAAAAATATAAAAATCACATTGTTATTCTAATAATATTGATCCTTATGTAATAGGATCTTGCTAAGCATACAGCTATGCCATCTTTGATATCTGTTCTCTCTCAAAGTCAGGGGAGACTATTCCTAATTAGCAAAGAGAACAAAAGTTTTGCAAAGTAAAAAACTACTCCTCGCTACGCAGAAGCCCAAACTCACCCATTTTTAGTGAGGACAAACAGATGCAGCATTCTGAACACAAATATTTCCTACAAAAATACTCTAATGTTTCAGTCCATTAACCAACCTGCTGTGGCAGCTGGTGAACAGTCATCTTTTTAATTAGACACCCTTACTGATTAATTAGTCTCAGAACAGTGAGCAGTGGACCCCCGCACGATGCCACTGGGACAAGAAATATTCCTCTGCCTCGTGCAAACTTACCATCCTTTAGTGTTGCTGCAAGGAACAAGCCCAATTCATTTTCTACGCCAATGAAAACAGCCATCCTATGTAAGGAATTCTCTCGATCCACAGCTAGACTGTTTCAACCCAAATGCTTCACACAAATAAAGTAAATTAAACTAACAAAGCCACACAAACATGGCATCAAAGGCACCAGTTTCAAAGTCAACTGCATTTAATCACTGTATAAAAGCGGGCTCATTTGTAGGCTCCCCCACTTCCCATTTACTAACTATGCAAGCAAAATGGCAATAGAAACTAAAAGCCAAGTAAATATTAAGTGTGAAACAACAAAGCAAGTACCTTTTCTCATTTTAACAGTTTGAAATTATCCAAAGTTTAAAAAGTGAATCCATTTCTGCATTAGTTTACATGAAATTTGATCTTTACCTCAGACCTCTAAGCTGTTTGCAGATGGATGTATCAAGAAACAGATAAAAAGAGTTAATTCAACACATAGAAGATTGTGCTTAAGCACATGATGAAACTTTAACAGCAGTATTTGCCATTTTCAGCTTTCCCGTCTTTAACTTTTAATTTTGGACAAGAGACAATTCCAGAAACCCAAAATCTTAACTTCTGGGGATTCTTTTTGCTTTATAATGAGCGTGTTTGTCTTGTAGGAATCAGAAACAATAATGCTGGTCCAAACCGAACAGATAAACCCCATCTACGAGCTCTAAATTGATTTTATTTCATCCAGCCCAAAATCCAACCCATTTGCTCCACTTTCTGCAGCAACGGAACATCCTTTCCTAGAACTAGTCCCTACTGGATGGGAATCACACCCCCAGAGTAGTGATGCCCCTCACTGGTGCCATCTTCAAATTACTATATTACTAAGATAAAATATTTTCATAATATAGCAATATTTAATCCCTAAATCAATGCCACTCATATTTGCTTTAGACCTTGGAAGAATTCTTAGGGTTTTCACTCTTCTGTGGAGCGGCTTGAAATGATATTGGCCCAGACACAAAACACCATTATACAGTCGGCAGACAAAGCTATTTTTCGGCCAACTCTTCTGAAGCCTGACCCTTTAATTAGTTATTATCTCTAACTGTTCTGGGCACATGCTCATATTGCCAAAGGAAATTATGACAACAAACAAATAATCTTGTTTTTGGTTCTCTTACAAGTCATTTGGAAGGACAGCCATTGAATCTCTCTTTAAGACCTTCGACTCAATGTCACCATTCTGCTCAAAAATGAGCATTCACATTCCTATGCAAACCTCCATGGCTTTGGAGCAACACAATACTACCAATATCTAATTTAGCTGACAGCAGGATTATTTTTCTGATGTTACTTCAGAAGATAAGAATAAATTTAAGCAAGTTTTGGTTTCTCAAACTAGAGTAGCAGCACCAGCATTTGTCTGTATATGCTGGCAGATAAAACTTTATACATATGGCTCATTTCCTGATGGAAATCAGATTATAAACTGAAAGCCTTCTATGAAGAGATGATACATTTTAGAACGCTACCAGTATTACCCCTTTGTTATCATAAGCAGATTTTTCTTACTCTGATTTTCTTTTCCTTTAAATAAATAAAAGTACACGTCTCTCTACTGAAGTGTATTTTATTTTCCCTTTCCCATCCTGTGCCACGTGCCGCAGGGCACAGAACCCACAACGCGCATTCCTGCAAGGCAACTCGGGCACATTTCAACTGTCACACAGAACAGACTGACATGTATGTCAGAAACGAAGCAGCTGCCAAATCAACTCCTACTCTCTAAAACTGTATGCAAGGCCTACAAATGTGCTCCAGTTAAAATTCCTGAGTGGCTCATGGTAACCAAGCTCGAACTAGGGAGGAGACTAAGACAGTGTGAGGTAGTGCTTGTCAGTACAAAAGTGTTTGTTAGAGCAGAAGGCGTTCTTTTTCTCAGCCCTCTTGGAACTCCAAACTCACCTAGAGACAGGAAATGTATCAGATATGTCTGTGAAAGCTTTGATGTGGGAAAGGAAACAGAGTCCACCCAATCATTCCTGACAGAGCACTGATCTCCAGTGTGCAGGACTGAAGGACAGGCAGGCTCTTTGGAGGCAGTCAGTGCAGCATTGATTTTTCTAAATAAGAAATTTTATTTTGCTTTCTGGGCTGAACTGAAACACTCAAACAGGCCCCAATTTACCTCTGTTGCAGAACACACTGAACAAAGCCCTCCTCCAGCTGAATGTCACTACAGCAGATTCCAGAGCCAAACTGTACCAACGCAGAGCCAGATGTACCAAGCAACGGGAATTGCAGCTGCCCAATCCAACACATTGCTGCTGCACACAGCTGGAGCACAGCAACAGATGTGTCTACATTGTGGGCTCTATACTACATTTAAGTGCTGGGAGTCTGCTGTCACCATATAGTAAGTACTATTAAAATATATGTACTACTACTCTCTCTGCTTAACTGACGTTATCAACACACCAACATGAAACTGAACAGTTCTGTTAGCCCGCAAACATCAGATAATAATTCATTTAAAAAGTCAGCTGATCACTTTTTCCTGAGCATCCCATATTAACTCTTCCCAAAGACAGGCCAAAGCTTTGGTTTGGCACAGGCTCTCTCCCATTTCTTTCTTTCCATGAATCCCTTCCTGCCAAAGGATGGGACCGCCAGTAGTTTAGGCAGTCAGATTATAGAAGAAATCTGGTGATTTCAGGAGAAATGTGGTTTTACTTCAAAAAAAAAAAAAAAAGATTGCATAAGTGCTTCAGTTCAGAATAGGATTTAAATTTCCAACCTGTAACAGTATTTCATATTAAATAGTGTACAAAATACATGTCCCTGCAATATTTCTGCAGTGAAAAGGCCAACTGCAGCAAGGTTTTTTTTTTAAGGCATGAGGCACCAGCACCCAGATAAACCTTGCATTTTACAAGTTTTCCACTCCCTCCTCCTCTGTGCAACAAACATGCTCCCCACTTTTGGAAACCAGGAGCAAAATAATGGAGGTGGCTTTGATGCAACACACAGCTGACAGATGTCCTGTGAATGGTTTCCAAGGAAAATATAACCCAGCTACAACGTCAAAATGAAATATTTACACTATCAAAACATCCCTCCTTGTTGGTAAGAGAAAAAGAAGCCATTAGGACAACTCTCACTCTGGGGACACTTCTAGAATTCCCAAATGTAGCAGCTGGGTCAAATTCAGAGGACAAGTAGCAAAAAGATACAACATTCTGAAAGGGAAGTTTTGCTAACAACACTTACCCCAGAATTCCTGTGTGGACAGATGATTCATAACCCAGACAACAAATCCAACACTTGCTCTGAGCAGCATCTAAAACGATCCCCATCCTCTTCGCCACTGTAAGCACATTTGAGAGCAATGCCCTGCAGTGGCAGAGCTGCAGAGCCCCCGTGCTGAGCTCACCCCCTGATACAGAGCTTGTGAACACACTGGTTTCTCCCTCCTGCCATCACAGTTTCTGGCAGATCAAGCAGCTCTGCATACTTCTTAGGATGTTTATTCGCTGCACTGATGACATTAGGACACAGAACAGGAACAGAATCCCACAAGGATTCTCCTCTCAAATCACCCATACAGCAGGGGGACTGGTTTCCTGCTTGGTAAACATGTTTTTAGCATTCTTTTTTAAAATAAACATCAAAACAAGAAATATCGAACTTTGTGAGGTTTTGTTTGGGGGGTTTTCTTATTTAAAACCCGTAAAATGTAGGCACACAGAGAACAAACTGTTGAAAAAACAAAGCAATGGATGTGAGCTTTTAAAAAAGCCACAAGCAAACACCTGAACAACAAGCTGATGTCTTATTATCATCACAGCAAGAGAATAGAAAGGTAAATGTCAAGCATTACTACAGATATAGGTCAGCAATTTCTGTTATTAATGCCATTCAGCAGGTACCCATGGCAGGAGGTAAAGTCACCTCATCACAGCTTCAGTTGCTTAAAACAAGTCAGACTGTTTCACCTTCCTGCTGCTCCACCACCGAACAGAACTGCTGCCCAGCAGAACTCATTTGACCAAAAGGAGAGAAGAACAAAAGAAGGAAAGCACAAATAATAAATCCCTTACCATTGTGATGAGTAATCTGTATCTGTCGAGCATTGCCTGGTTGTCATGGCATCCTGCCAGCAGCTGCCAGATCTCTGCCCTCAGTGCCTCTGGAACGCCGCTCTTCACCAGGGTGGACAGGCCGTTGGGTCTCACAACAAGGTTATTGTGCCTGAAACAGATGAAACCCTCTTACACTTCAACTATAGGAGGCAAAATAAGGATTAAAAACATAAAACATTTTTAAACTTTCCAACATTATTTGGAAAAGCAGAGGCAGCAACTGGCAACACAAACTTTCCTTCCAGCAGTTAATTAGTATTTGTCAGATGGAAAGCAAAAATTCTGTAAGGATTTACAGTAAGAACCAGTGGCAAAATGTAGCGATATCCAAATTCTCTAGGTGCAGAGAAATTCACAAAAATGAACAAGAGACAATTGCAGAAATTGAACTGAACTGGCTAATGAAGAACAATTTGAATTGAAAGAGAAAACTATGCCATCTGTGCAGACAGTTCAATTTAAATATTTGTTCAACATACACATTTTAGCTTAGGTTAAGAAATCAAAAATAGCATAAGCCATATAGAGAAATGAATTCTGGAAAACAAATGGAAGCCAATTTTAAGAGTACTACCATGAAGGCTGAAGTTCCAGTTCCACACTTCGTGCCAAAGAACGTTGCAAGTCCCACAAAGCAGTAACCCTTGCACTGGTTAAACCTTAGTAAAACCCTACTATTCCAAAAAAATGTGCCTGTTGGTCTGAGCTGGTCCTTTACTATGTGGTTGTACACACACCAAGAAACGCAGGAATACCAAATGCACAGCACATGCACAATATTGCAGAGCTTTCAGTTACATATTTGAGATAACAGTGTTTGCTGATCTAGATTAAAACTCCCTTGGACTCAGGATGGCAATTTTGAGAGCAATGCAGCAGAAGAACTGCCCAAATTGATTCCTTGTTCTTTCTACTGTAGGAGTGCTTTGCTCTCTCTGTTTTGACCACTGTTGTGTTTTCCAACTCTCCTGGTAGGAGAACAGTGAGAATGGCTGTTTAACCAAATGCCAGCAAACTGTGATTAATTAAATAACCTGCAATTTGACCCTGAGTTTTCAGTAAATGTTTAGAGTACACATTCTGTGAAACAGCTCATCAAGACCTGAACAGTTTACCACTGTTTAAAACTGAAAGGTGTTATAAGCAAATTTCTTTCTCCTACAGTTCAAGAATGATATCCCCATATTTTCAAATTACCTGAGAATTAAAAAGACAGTGATTATATGTCCTTATTCTTTTAAATACAATCATTATTTTTAAATGCATAGTGCAATACAAGTAATTCCAAACTTTATCACTCAGCCAAATTAAAACCCAAAGAGTCTCTTTTCTCTTTTTCAGTCTATTTTGCAGTCAGTCATATGAGTCTAAATGGTCCTATGATGAGAAAAAGGTAGAAAGAAAAAACAGTATTCACAGAAACAGTAAAAGGACTAAAGACTTGACACTTAAGGACTTGAGTGAGTCCAGAGAAGGTGAAAAAAATGCTCTGAGGGCTGGAGCCTTTGATCTGGAGACAGGCTGGGAGAGCTGGGCGTGTTCAGCCTGGACAAGAGAAGGCAGTGGGGAGACCTCAGAGAGGCCTTAAGGGCCATCCTTAAAGGAGGGCGAGAAACTTTCTATGGGCAGATAAAGATGGCACAAGGGGGGGGGATGGTTTTAAACTAACAGAGGGCAGCATGGGATATTGGGAAGAAATTCCTCCCTGTGAGGTTGGTGAGCCCCTGGCACAGGTTGGGCTGAGAAGGTGTGGCGGCTCCATCCCTGGAAGTGTCCAAGACTAGGCTGGACGGGGCTTGGAGCAACCTGGCATAGTGGAAGGTGTCCCTGCCCATGGCAAGGGGTGGGGCTGGATGAGCTTTGAGGTCCTTTCCAACCATTGTGTCATTCTATGGTTCTATGACTAGACACTCTGAGCAGTTACAGAATTATGAAATGTACACTCCGGAATAAACAAACAATAAAAAAGTTTAAGTGCAAGTTGTGGATTAGTTTGTTTATTACACGGATCTGGTCGTATGTTATGTGAGAAACACAGAAGGGCTCCTCTGAGGAGTGGGCAAGCTGGTAAAATAAAATGAACAGCTAAAAAGGCACAACCCACAGAAACAAAACAGGGAAATTTTCAGCAACACCAAGGAAACAATACAAATCTCTTATGGCAACAACAGATGTACATTCCATGCTGGAACACCATCCTGAATGTATTCCCAACAGAGAATTAAGCAACCAGACTTCACTGGCACTATCCTGTATTTCGGCAGTTCTGTGGCAGATGTAATACTTTAACAACATGAGCCCATGCCACACAGCATAACTATCTTCCAAAGCCAACTTTCCGGGTTCTCAATGGCTCCGTGAGAAACAGCTCGAGCATCCCCACTCCTTGCTCAGAACAACAGAAATAAGCATATTTAGTTGGCTAGAAAGTGCTGCCATTCTCCCTCAAAGAACTCAAAGACAATAAAATAGATATACCATTACATTCCAACTGTATCTTTTTTATCTTAATTCCTCTTTATATATTTGAAGGAGACTCCTGAAGCAATGTGTCTTCTGAGTCCAATACGTTACAGTGACGTTTGAATAAAATTACAAGCAGCAATTAAAATGCAAGAAATTTTTCACCTAAGAGACAAATACACCAGTTCCCCAAATGCAAATGTTTTTTTGTTTATTTACCTTTTTCACAAGTGCACAGATCTTCCACTAACATATGCAGCAGTTTTCAACACACCAGATTTGATTTCAATCTATTTTTAGTTTTCAACTAGTTATCATTTCTCATCTGTTACTTTCTAAGTTTTGTTCTGAAAATGTAACATAGGGCTATTCAGGAATTCAAGTATTTTGTAGACTGGATTTTCACAGATGATGCCTCATCCAGAACCCTTTGTATGAGATCTCCACTACAGATGAAGTCAGCAGCAAGAAGCAGTGTTGATACAAAGCTACAAAGTGGCCAAGTAAAGGGAGAAATTGCCCAAATAAATCCTTAAAGCATTTTTCAGCTCCCCTTCTGGAGTTAGGAAAAGGAAACTGCCAATTCCAGATTAAGAGCCTCCGATTATTTTTGTCTCCAGCAGCAGGAGCTATTACTTACAAAGGGGAAAACCAAGTAAGTGGTTCTGGCACTTGCTAATAGTCCAAGGCCTCTCAGAGACAGCAAACACACCGACTTTTTCCTTTCTTGGCACAGTATCTGCTGCTACTGAAGGACTTAATTGAACCACAGAAATAACACAGCTGAGAACATACTACGGGCTTACAAATAGTCTTCATTTTACTCACCAACAGAAACAGTTTCAGTGAGGATTCACAGTCTTCCTAGAATTCCTCTTCAAGTGCTTACATATAGCATATTTTAAAAGTTTACAAAAAATGAGATTGCTTCTAAACAAACTGACTGTGCACCAGTTGGAACAAATGGCTTAGACAGGACACACTGGAATTGCTCTGCCTGTCCTATCCCAGCACTGAGTTCCATGGGGGTTTAACTCCCAGCCCCAGGGAACAGGGACCAGAAATCTGGGCCTGGGGAGTCCCACACGTGTGGGAGCACACGCGGACACTCTCAAACACTGAACGAAATCAGACTTGGGCAGATGCTGTGGGAGAGATTTGTCAAATAACTGCAAGTTATTTATACCAGTGCCTGTTACGATAGGCTTAAAAAACACACTTCAATGTGGTTTGTATTTCAGTTTTCAAACCATGTAAGCTGAAGAATTTCAGACCTCCTGCTCAGAAGCATTTTGTCTCAGGAAACAAAAGGTTAATATTTAAAATTTCAATGTAAGGAATTAAGCATTACCATCTCCCCAGTAACTCTCCCCAGGAATACAAAATCTTCTCAGGACAGTCCTTTGACACATCACCGGTGCCACTGGAGAGTTCATTATCACTCTCTGCAACAATAAAGAGAAAACAAGAAAACAAAAGCATGCAGAGGGTTAGTAAAGGCACAGACACTAAGAATGTACACATACAGGTCTCAGATATTTTTAACTCATATCAGTTTCAACACCACAAAAAGACGTCAAAAACATTAGTGGAACCTTAAAAAATGTTTAGCAGACTTTACAAAACAAGTGTATTAATAAAGCTATCAACACATTCAAAAGAACAGGAATAGGGAATAATTCATAGCACATTACAGGACAAAGAGCTGGGACCCGAAAAAGTATTATGCAAGGAAAGATTCAAGGCTGTCACCTCTCCATTTAATGACATATCATAGTGTAATCTAAAAGTCACGTCCACTCCAGACCTCCCACAAAGAGAAGTCTCTTTTAAAGCATAGTAGATAAAGCTACTTTGTGACACCACATCCCTTTGGCTCTTTTCTGGTCCCCAGAGCTCAGGAAGCCTCCTCAGAGCCCCAGAATCATTCTTCTTACTGAAATAAGTTCCTGGATGAGCAGGAAAAACACCACTGTGACATTAAAGGTTGCAGTGCATGGAACAGAAGATAGTGATTCAAATGAAAGCTTGTAATTTTTAAGAATTTAAGTAGCTCAGGTAAAGGAGGAACTTCAGTACTCGTGCAATTATCCTGTTAACTCTTCATCCTTGTCATTCTCACTTCAATTACTTGTTTCTAATTTATGTTCTTAGCAATTGTCAAATACAAGTCATTAATAAAATATCATCAGTGCTTGAATTTGACAGCGAGCTGTGAGGACAAAGCATACACCATATTTCAAGGACAACTGACAGCAAAAACACTGCCCTAAGAGAGAAGCATATCAGAAATCTCTATTTTAAAATTAACATTACATTAGCAAAAGCCTTTAGCTTAGAACTTGTTTTAACAGCTTTACAGGCCCCAAAGTACAAGACCAACCTCCATTTAACTACTTCTCCACTAGAATTAAAAATAACCCAAACAAAATAACCACCCACCCACATCACAAACCTGAAGAAAATTTGATTTTAAGGCTATCCAATCTTTTGCATTCATTCACTAGACCTAAAGATAGAAATATGAAGATCTAAATTTATCATTTTAATAAAATTTGATATCGCTATTAAAGTAACCAAATGAATCAATTGTGTTCCAAGGGAAGAAACACATTGAAGACAACTTTCCTTTCATTTTAAAATTACCAAAAAATAGTGTAAAGGCCAAGGGTCTTCACTTACCACCCAGGCCCAGTAATAATTAAAAACACCCTTAAGTTAAAGCAACTAAATGCATTACATTTTTTTAATTCTCTCTTCTCCTTATTTCCCTAACTGGACAGAAGAGATAAATTATAATTGCAACACTTCTATGTCACATAGAAACAAGAAAAAAAACACTTGAGGAAACCTCTGGACTGAGCACGTTTGCCATTCAGAGACATGAGATACATGTTATTGACACTGGCACATATTAAGAACCTCAAGAATCCCAGCTCACACCAGGAATTTATCGTAATCCATAATTTCAGAAAAGTTTCATACATTCAAGATAAAGGAAAATAATTTGGCTCAAAATTCTGAAAGGAGAGATTGGAATTTCCTCGGAGAGCCTGAAGAACTACAGCACACCTTTACGGGAGTTACTGGCCAAAGTAACACAAACCATCAGTCTGGGATACAATCTGATAAAGGTGACTGAAGTCCCCCGGTAAACCAAAATGTTTCAAAATGAAGCTACACTGAATCCTCTGAGGAGCTGTTACTGAATGCAAACCCAAGCTTGCCAAGAACACTGAGTGACATCAGACCTAAGAAACAAAGCCCCTGATCTCCCACTGCGCTGGTATTCGGTGCAGAATTCTTCGAAGTTCTTAAGGAGATCAGTGTTACACAGCACACACACTCCAGTGTTTCAGCCAGGAAATTCTTTCATCTGGAAGGCTTAGCAGAGTTTGGAATGTATTATTCAGTTATATGTCAGAAAATCACAGGCCTTAATTAGAAATGCCATATGCTCCCTTTCAAAAGACACTAACGTCAAACTTCAAAATAGAACGGGGCATAGGGGAGAGAGTAAACAGCTTTAAAAATCTCTACTTTGTTTCCACTCTAAGGACTATTTACATAACCTAACCTGTGAAAGCACTTAGGTATGAAATGAGAAAAAAAAAAAGATGCCATGGGAGAGATGATTAACTGTAGATGTTCTTCCGTGAGTACTTTGATACATTTTTTTTCCACATTCCACAGCATCTATAAGCCAGCAGCATTAGCCAGAGCATGATTTAATCCACCCTTACATTGCTGGGAATGTCACACATCCCCTCCTCTAAATGCCCTGTGTACTTCTCTCCTCCTCCTGTGTTCACCCTGACCTCTCAGAGCCATCAACTGGGTGGAAGGGGAGACCTTGGGAATGATGGCATTTGTCTTCCCAAGTCACTGTTAGACATGACAGAGCCTTGTTTTCCAGGGGATGGCTGAACACCTTCCTGCCTATGGGAAGTGGTGAATGAATTTCTTGCTTTGCTTGCATACACAACTTTTGCTTTCCCTGCTGAACTGTCTGCACCTCAGCCTCTGAGTTCTCACTTTTACCCTCTGACTCTCTCCTCCATCACACCAGCAGAGTAAGGAAGTGGCTGTGTGGGGCTGAGTTGCCATCTGAGGTTAAACCACAACATGAGGGTAGTCTTAAACACCTTCAAGGTGACTGCAGAATCTTGACCACATTGATAGTTTAATAACAAACCAACCAACCCACCCACCCAAAAAAATGTCTGTTTATCTAACCAGAATTTACCAGGTTCTACCTAGCGTCTGGTGCCTGTTACCGGGCACCTCTGAGAAGAGTCTGGCCCCATCTTCAGCAAGTCCTCTGACAAAGCAGTTGTAGCACTAAGATTCTTCTCTGTACATTTTGCTCTCCAGCCTGAACCAAACCCAGTTCCCTTAACCCCTTGCTGTACACCATGTGCTCCTGCTGCCTGGCCAGCTCGGCCACCGGACGTGCTCCAGGGTGTCCGTGTCAGTCCCGTACCAGGGAGCCCCAAACTGGGCACAGCGCTGCAGGCACAGGGGCTGAGCAGAGGGATGGATCCTTGCCTGGACCTGCTGCAACTGTTCTGCAATTTTTGCCTGCTGGGATCTCCAGGTTCTTTTGGGCAAAAGTCACCTTTTATCTGGTTCATGTCCAGCCTGTCTTGTCACAGGAGGTTGTCCTGTTGCTGGTACAGCACCTGGTACTTGCCTTGTTGAAGTTCACAAGCCTTGCCTGTGCCTTTCTCCAGCCTGCCCCAGTCCCCCCAAGCAGGAACCCTGCCCTGTGGAGCACTGACCACTGCCCACAAACCTGCTGAGAGTACACTCGGTCCTGTCCCGTGGGTGATAAGACATTGAACAGCAGTGGGCCCAACATGGACCTCTCAGAGACAGCACTGCTTTCACAGACATCCCTTGGGGTGGGAGAGGACCCCTGGATGACAGATTTTGCATGCAGTCTGTTGTGTCAGTATACCCAGAGACAAACAAACCTGTAAAGGTGTTATCTCAGAAATCTCCAGAGATATTCAAAAACAGGCTAGAAAAGAGTGAACCTAACTGAAAAGATAGGCAGTCTATGGATACAGCAGTTCATTCCACGGACCTCATTACTCTTCCTCTAGGGACTGTATTTCTCAGCTCAAGCCTAATTCTCTCTAACCTGCAATTTATGCCAATCACTTTTTTTTCTCCAAAACAATTTTAGGAAGTCTCACTTTCAAAAAATTATCTTGGCCTTTACTGCTTCTTTTCTAGAGTACTCTGCTTGTTTCCTCAAAGGACACGTTCTCCAGACTTGCTCTCATTCCCCATTTTCTCCTCCAGCTGGTCGTATTTTTATCTTGATGAGAGGTGTTCAAACAAACTAGTGAGGCATCCAGTGTTCAAACCAGAAGAATTGCACACACAGTAACTGGTATAAGCAAATACCCCACAGAAAAAAAACCCACTATACACACAAAAATCTTAACCTGTTCTTCCCCATCTGGTTTCGTAGTGCAGGATATCAAACAGGGAGCAGAGGGAACCCTCCCAGGGTAACACCAGTACTTTGCAGCACCCACAACCTGGGCAAAGGCTGTAACAAAATACTGAGAAACCAACTCAGGCAGCAAAGAAATCCCTCTCTAACAGACACTTCTGAACAAAAGTCATCAACTTGGTTTATGGGCATTTCCCATTTCTGGCTTGAGGAAATGGATTCCGGTGAGGAACTCTTATCCATGCCAACAACAACTGAGGTATTAAATACGAATGCTTTTAACCTTCCTGTTTTTACAGTGAAAGAGGGTTTTTTGTTTGTTTTGGGAATTTTTTTATGGGCCTTGTTTGCGCTATATTTTAGAAATTCACCTTTAAACAACACTCCATCCATATTTTACACCAATTCTGTAGCTATAGAGCAGCTTTTCCAATGGATTCAGTTCTCCTTTAGGAAATCTAGACCACCTGAATTATGGCAATACCTTCGAAGTCAAACTCGTTTGTCAGTTCACAAAAAGACAAATAAGGTGGAAAACTATTGAGTTGTTTCAGAGGGCTTGAGCATCAAAATAAATAAGTACCTCCTAAAATGAGTAGAGAAGCATGACTACAACTGATCAAAATGAACAGGTGGGATCTGAGCACTGATGTGAAGAAGAAAGGATTTATAATGAGTTTTAATTGAGTGAAATAAAGAGTAGGTGGAACTGAGAAATAATACAGTTAGAGCAGCCTGAAGGAGAAGGAAATCAGGTCATGAAGACAGGTGGGAATAGAATGGGAATACTTCAAATATGAACAGTTTGATTTTTATGTAGGAGAAGAACAAAAATGAAGGGGGAGCTGAAGTTGGCAGCATATTATCAGGGCACAAGATAGAGCGTTACTGACATGGAATCTTTCCATACATACAAGAGAAAAGAGGATTGTGAGAAAGGCCATAAAAAAAGCAAGTTTCCATTTATAAGCTCACAGGAAATTACAGAGCATGAACTATCATTTTGCCAGGAAGAACAGGAGTGAAACAAAGTTTAAGTCACAAAAGTCATTCCAGTATTAAATAAGGCAAATTTTCGGAGACACCCAACTTTTCAGGACATTACAAAATATTTTGATGAACACAAATGGATTTCTAAATGCCTTCCAAATAGACTTATGAAACGGCAATCCTCAGTATATTTGCTAATTCAGTGGGAAGAGGAATACTCAGGAGCAGAAAAGTACAGATTTGTGAATCTGAACAAAGATGACTTGCACTGAATTCTGCTTACAAGAACCTTCTGCTTTTATGTTATACATTTAACTTGAATAAAAATTAATTTGGCAGCCACTGAAGTACAAGTAAAGAGAACAAAAAGCAAAGATGCAGAAATTCTTCATTAAAAGCAAATCAGTATTTTGATTCTTATTCCTTTTTATGAATTATAAAATACACGTTTTTCACTTAGAATAATTCAAGCAAAAGCTAATGCTGACAAAATCTCAAAATTTTGACTACCCTGTAAGTGGAATGCAAATTTAATTGCTTCTCTATGTAACACAAAATCTGGGTCCCAAACCGTGGGTTTGATGAACACTGAAAGAAGGTGGAACAGCACGGGGTTGGATGATCACTGCCTTTCCCTCTCTGCACGTAATAACCATTTTCACATGGCAAAGTCTGTGCAAACATCTTCCAAAGGACCCACACTCATACTTTGCAACAGTCCTGCTGACAGCGTGCAGTGCTCACCCCTTTTAATACAACAAAGTCTGCATTTAAATCCCTGTCTTACCTCCTTATATACCTTTAAACCCCTATCTTTGTTCTCTGATTTAAGAATTTCAACACAGGCCCTACATCACTGTCATATGGAACTAGAAAAATTTTTAAATGTCCCAAAACTAAACCTGAACTGGCTATCCAAGCTTGAGTGCAGTAACATGCAGGGCTGACTCTCCCCTTGTCAGTGCACGCACAAGTGAGCCCGCCTGGAATCTCGAATTTTGCTGTACAAACGCTTAAAGCTGACTCAAAAAGAGTGGAGAAGAGTGATGGCTTCAGCTGGGTAGTTTTGCTCCCACACAGATGACAAAGCCAACAAAATGCTGCACAGTGGAGGTATTTCTGCAAACACAAACATCTTCCACATCTCCCGTGCTGTCTGAGAGCTGACATCCCAGAGAACAGGCAAGAAAATCAAATTGGAGGTTGTGTCACAATCCTAAGGCAATGCATTAGTAATTTATGAATTTTTTTAGAGTATTATATACTCCTATCTTTGATACAGTCAAATGAAAAAAAAAGAAAAAAAAAATCAGCATTATCTAATAATATCATCAAAATTATCTATTGCCTGGCATTTACTTCAAGTGCCAAGGCAGTATGCAATACACTTGGATTATAAAGCACTTAGACTTGCAAAATACTAGAAAGGTGATGACCTAAACTGAAGAGAAGACTCACTTTGAGGTTAGTAATTATTAATAAAAAACATGGGGGAACTGTTGGTTGAGAAAAATCTTCTTAATCATCTTTATATAAAAATGGTTAAATATTTTTAATTATATGAAATGTGGCAGCTTGAGGCCAAACCATGGAACTCATGACTAAACCTGAGAAGACCCTCTAGCAACAGGAAGTTCAAATCCCTAACAAGCCAGCAGGATTGCAAATCGTTTTCCAGATCAAGTTCATACTGTTTACAGGCAGACAAGGAAAAGACAACCCCTAACAAAGCAGCCAAATCATTCAAAATAATCTGCAGTTGTTTCCAGACAGGATGCAAACACCAATTTATGCTCATCTTGTGTTTGTTTTATGAAGTGATTTCAGGTATAAAAACTGAAAAGGCTTTAAATCCAAGAAACAGATTTCACCTATTTACACCAAGGAACCAAGAACTACCTTTATTTGAAAGTAGTTTTTGCTGTCATTCAGCAAAAATAAACCAAAGGCATCCACAGATTTCCCCAGAGCATTCCTGGACTGCAGGCCAGAAATCAGGAATTATGTTTTGCCCTGAACCTCGCAAAGTCAGTGTGAGGA
Source organism: Grallaria varia (assembly GCA_013396735.1). Taxonomy (NCBI): domain Eukaryota; kingdom Metazoa; phylum Chordata; class Aves; order Passeriformes; family Formicariidae; genus Grallaria; species Grallaria varia. Next base: position 166,870 of record VWZG01012475.1, on the reverse strand, counting down.
ACAGATACTCAAAGGCAAGAATCCCAGTGTGTTCCCAGGCACACCTGGCAGGAGTGTCGAGGGGACACTGGGCAGCAAGGGGGGGATAAACCAGCTCAGGATAAGTCATGCTCACTTCTGGAGTGTGTTCCACTTCCAGGAACAGAAACACTGTTAAAATGTCCCAATTTTCCATTTCATGTATAACCCTGCAATTTCATTAAATACTTCTGCAACCCACAGAAGTGCTTCAATTTGAAAACATTTCAAATACTTGCCTTTTAACACAAAGGCCATACCTGTGTGAACAAATTTAAATACAACTGTAACTATCACTGGCCACCAGATCAGAAAAATCAAGTCCCCTGCACTCAGCATTTTGTTAGATACTTAGGAAAGGACCACATTCTTCCTGGCAGCGCAACAGCAGCTGTAGAAGTCAGTTGGGTGCATTTATTTTATGATTTTTAATAACAGAAGTGAACTTGTAAGGTGTGAAAATAATACAGCACAAGCAAGTGGACAGCAGAGTCCATAAAATGCCAAAAGGCTCATGAGGAATTTTTATTTGGATGCCATTTTTAGGAGTCCTTGTGTTTTACATCTGTCTCCTATGGAATTGTACCAAAGGGTTCTTGTCTGGAGATGGCCCCAGACAAAATGACCTCATGAATCAAGGATTTGTGAAGTTTTAGTTCATTTTTACAGAGACAGCAAAAAGACTCCAGGACAGATTTAACTGATCTCATTTCGGACCAACCAACTCTACTCTGTGTTGCATTAATACAATAAACAGTTCCTATGAAGTACATCAAGCTATTTTTAATTTGGATAAAAATGCAGAGTTGACTATTTCGACACTACTAATATCATTCTTCTCACTCAGTCATCCTCATTTGTTCATATCATAACCCCTGTTTTATCACTAAATACTCTCTATTGACTCCTGAAACATCACCTCCTCTCCTCCTTTGCTTTCCTGAATCCGAAAACAGTCTCTCCCACCCACACCACTTGACACAGCATCCGGATTTAGTCTGGCTGATCATCTCTGATCACTTAGCATTGCCTACTCCTTCCCTACTCTACACACCATCTTTTTGTGTGGCCAACACATCACACTCAAGAGGTGTTTTCAAACTTTGTTTTCAACACCAAATCCCACCATCACTACAGTGAATTTCCATACCTCTTCAGTTCCTTTTTCTATTGTCTGTTTCTTTTTGCCCTTAGGGAACAAAGTTTTACCTTATCAAGGTTGTTATTTCTTCTCTTGGTAAGAAAGCCACAAGCAGAACCAGTACTGCATTCCTGGAGGTGATCAGGGTGTTCCAGAGACACTCTACAGCTCATGTCAGGAGCTTCTTTTTGGTAGACAAGTTATCATCACCTGAATTACTTTTTACATGAATTACCTGTTTCATAGTTAGGGCTTACTCTGCAGGCAATTTATAGATGGGAACAAGAGCTCCTAACCAGACACCTGGGACCACAGAAAACTCCAGAAAAAGCATCTTCAACTCAGTTACCATCAGCTTAAAGAAAATAATGTGGTTTTAAACAGAATTGCTCCTGCTTGCAGTGGTCTTTGACCTTCTAATTTTATCCAGAGTCCAGAAGAGACTCAAATGGAATGACCTACTGCTCTCCTGAAATGTTAGATTATAGTAAAAAAAATAAAAAATTCAAATATTAGAGCCAAAGGAAGGTCATCATTTCATGTACGGTCTGAGCAAGCGCCGCTGCTAAAAACAGCCAACCTATTCTTCCCTTCCTCCCTTTGTTATTTATTCCTAGGACAACATTCTCCTTTCAGTGCTTCTGCTGGAAAGCTATTTCCCCAGTGCTGAGGCTCACACAAGTGCAGCCAGCCACTTCATCCTGGCACACAACACCACCACTCTCCCTCAGCTTTGCCTTTTCCAACACTGCAGAACCCACCCCATCCTTCTGGGCTTATTAGTAAGAGTTGATACTTATAACAACCTTATCTGAAACCTTTCCAGAAAGCATACTGATTTCCTCATATTTTAATCTTTTTTAATTATATATGTGGCGTTTAATAGAAAACTCCGTATCAAGGAGTGTACTTTACATTCTAGGTTTTAACAAGGTATCATTAATGTTAATTATATTTTAAAAATTATTATCTCCAAAGCAAGGAACCTTAGACAACTGGGTTGCCAGAAATATCTATTACAATATTAATAATTAAAAAACAAAAGTGAGGTTGACCTGAAATATCTCTAAGTAGCAATTGCCTAATCTTTGCAGAGGTCTTAATTTTTCTATATAGCTGCTCATATGAAAAAAAAAAAGCTGAAATGAGAAAAAATATTAAAAGCTAGGAATGTTATTTAGGGAGTATATGATCCAAATTTTCCACATGCAGTTGCTGCACATTGGAATGGGACTAGGCCTAACACTGGTGTAGTGATTACTTTATATCATTATTGGCATGAATCATGTTTGGCCTTTTATTAAAACAAAATAAAAGAATATTGAAAAAATGCCATTTTTATGACCATCTTTATTCATATTCTCATGTCACAAGACATCCTAGAGAGCTGTGGGCATGCAGAGTACAGGGGAAGTGGGCACTGCGCATCCTTATACAATGAAAAATGCAATCAATTAAGGAATATTCTGTGGGCATGGAGGTTATATAGACAAGGATAATGGAAAGAAAAAAAAAAGCAGCAAAGTTAAAAAGCCCTGTATGGCCAGGTAGCTACCATGCTTAACATTAAAGAAAAAGCCCTCTTCCAAGGCTAACATAAGACATTGTAAACTCAAGGGGCTTTTTTCCATCATCATAATTAGTACCCTGAAAAGAAAAAGAAAGAAAAAGAATGAAGAGATTTATTTAGAACAACTGCAAATGACTCACTGAACCTGCATATCCTCCAGGATAGAGAACTTGTCGGCACAGAACTCAAAATGCGGTTTCCATGAGAACAGAGGCACATCATGATATTTTTAATGTCTACACTTAGGAAGTAATCTACATTTAAAATATTGAAACTAGCATTAGGGAGCTAAACCAAAGTTAAACTTAGGTCCCTGCCCCAATGGAATACTTTGTAATTAAAGTAAAGCCGTTCTGGAGTAGTACCAAGAGGACAATATCCATGTTATTCCTAATCAAGCTGCATCCATCACATACTGGAACAGAGTTTTATTCTTCCCAGTAAGAGCAATATTAAAAAAAGAAGTATTCAAATAATTACTTAAACTCTACCCTACCAAATAAGCCACAGAAATCATCCTGGCTCAACAACTCACACATCCAGCAAGGAAAAGAACACCCACAGCTGAATGACACTACACTGATCCGCAAGTCACAAAGGAAAAATGTGAGCTAATTCTTGCTATTAACAGCAAGGCAATCCTAAATACCAATTAAATACAAGAGTCCCTTTGGAGAAAGTATTTTTACTATTCTGAAGTTGTACTTTATACAAAGTCTGCTCCTGCCTGTGCCCATGCCAGGGTTCTGACTCCTACTGCATACACTCACAGCCAGTACTTACCTAGAACTAAGAACCAAGGAAGAACTTCTCCACAGTAGTGAGACTTTCTATAGTATTGACAGAACAGTGCCAGAAATTTGAAGAATAACTTGGTAAAACTAACTGTGTAAAGTTTCTGGTAGGTCAGGCATCCACATCAAAAAAAGGCACACAGAAAACCTATTTTGGGTACTGTGGACTAATCCTCACAGTGCAGAGAGACAACAGTAAGCCAAGGGCCTTCAAAACACAGAAACCAAACCAAAAAAAAAAACACCCACCCTCCCCCCCCCCATTTA
>VWZG01012475.1:140622-163046 GCA_013396735.1 Grallaria varia | reverse complement strand
ACACTGCCCTTTAGGAGAATATTCAAGGCAAATGGTTTCTGATCAGAAGAAAATACCTCTAGGAAAGGTTTTCTGCCTTGCTGGCAGAGCACAAGTACCTCAGTGCCCCATTTGGAAGCACACAGAGAGATGGACACACGGCCTGCTGCTGCTGCTACTGAAACATCTCCAAAGAGTGGCTTGGTAAAAATGTCGTTATTGAAGTGCTGCTAGTAGAAAATTACTGGTGATGTTTTTGTCCAAAACAGTTTTATTAAGAATTAAATGAGTAAATTAACAGCAGAAATATGATAGTACTATCTATGGAAACTGCAAGTGCTTATTTATCCTTACCTTCTTCTGCCTCATCCTCCTGGGATGACATAGGCCCTCCTCCACTTGTTGGGGTGACTAATTCTTCCTCTCTGGCAGATTCTCTTTGCAGACTGACAACTTCATAAATTGCATCTCCAGAACTTGTGTGGCTTTTTCCTTCAGACTAAAACAAAATATGGGTATGTATTAAAGCCCCACTGTTGAAAAATAAGGCTATCAAAGGCTAAACAATAGTTTGGGTAAGACTCCCTCAGATTCCTTTGCCTTGACACAAGTAGATGTCAACATCTGACAGTTCTGTTTCTCTCAGTTTTACAGGTAGAAAATATAAATAAAACCACATTAAGCTGCCTCTTAACCATGTGCAGTATTGTTCAGAATGATGATAAAAAAAGCTTTCCAATTTAAGTAGCTATAATGAGATGAGGTCAAAGAGAAACCTCATCTCAAGAGAAGAGGAGAGAACAGGAAAAATACTGGAGTAAAGGCAACAGGAGCTGAATGCCTGAGGGGGAAAAATTAATTGTCAAGACAAGACTAAAGAAGAAAGAAAACCTGCTTTGGACAAGCAGCAAATTGTGAAAAGTTCCTTTTAGTGCTATATTCACTAAAAGTCAGAAAAAGTAGTCTTTCTTCCATGGACCGTAATTTGAAATATCCTCCTTCCTATGGGGAAATGTAATGGAGCCCCATGGCAAGGGGATTGGAACTAGATGGTCTGGAAGGTCCCTTCCAATCCAAACCATTCTTTATGACTTTCTTATGGAAAAGAAGTTAGTTAACAATACTTAAAGCAGTTTTGAAATAAAAGGAGTATTAGTTTCTCTTCCGAGTTACAGTTCTGAACACAGACATTTTTCAGTGACATGCAGTGATTAATACACTTGTAGAGAATTGTATAAAACTGCAAACTAATGATGGTATTAAATGAACCAGCTCAAAATGTGTTATTTTGTTCCTTGTGCATCTTGCCTAATCAGTTAAAATAAGGTCATTTTTGGAACACATTAAAAACATCAAATTAACCATGAAAAAGAACACAATTTCAGTTAGAGAACATTCAATTTGTTTAAAAACAAAATTATGATACAGTTGGAAGACTCCAGAGTACCTACAGTGGAGATACACATGAAGTGCTGACCAGCACTTGAAATTTCAACAGGCTGGCGAAATTATGCAGATAAGCAGCTTGAACAGGGACTGCTTGGACTGACAAATATAAATTACATCATCCCGAGAAAGCTTTCCTACTGTATTTTAGAGTAATCATTCAGATCTGCTTTGTTTAAAGCAAAGGGTCCAATTATCAGCCAGCTTTGCTGATTGAACTTCTCATGAAATCAGTTTAATGAACTTTGGGGTGTAGGCACAAATACCCTCCATTTTGTAACACTTAGCAGGATGATCTTAGAACCATTATCCTGCTTTATTCTCACAGAACACCATTATCAAGTAATTAGAAAGCATTTGGTTAAATCAATCAAGAATTGATGCCACTAATGTCATTAAGCATTGCTAGCTATAGCTTTTATTTTTGAGGGAGTAAGGCATGAGGTACTGTGGAGTTTGCTCTATGTTACAAGAATTACAAGTCTCCAGCTCCTCACACTCCAGCTAACAGCAAGATCCATTGGTATAAAATGTAAATAATGTGGTCCACGGTTTTCTCAGAAGCACAAATTTGTTATCTACAGGAACCCACTGTCACAAGGATCGTGTCCTAACGATGAAAATGTGCATAAGCAACACAGTAAGACAAAGAAACCCTAAACTACACATCAACCTGCATTTCTGTCAGTCTTATCAGACTGCACCTCACCAGTCTCGGTTCAGACTATTGTATCTGTCTGAATCCCTCCAAAGATCAGTTCTGATTTTTCTACAGTCTACTGAACTGCCATCCCCAAAAGCTCACACATGGCAGATCCGAATGCCATCCACAGTTATTTCCCAAAGAGTAAGAGTGTCCTGAGGCACAGTACCTTTCAGAGGTACGAGCAAGAACAGCTACTGCAATGCCAACTGTCCAACTGATAATTGGCGAAATAAAGACTTGCTACGAGTCACCCAGAGAGATCCTGCCATCCACATGCAGGATCTAATCTTGGAGAAAGAATCTTAGGACTAAAAATATTTCTTTCCCAAGATCTGCAGAACAGCCTCTCTGGATTTTGCAGCAGGAAGAAATACATGTGTTTCTTCAGGGAAGAGAGGCACGTGTGCGTTTGTCACATTATAAGGGGTGAGAAAAAAAAAGCATCCATATTACCCAATAAAAACAGTACAGTTGCAAGTGATTTAAAAGGCAAGCTGAACTGATTAGAGATAAGTATCAAACAGCTGAGAATGGAATATTTTCAAATGTATTTAATTTCAAAATGCAGATACTCTCATTTGCATGTAACAGTTGGCTTTCTCAGATTTTCTTCAATTCTAAGTTGCTATGCTAATCTCTGGAAGAAATACAGAAGCAGCATCTCATGAGATTTATTTACTCAGTAAGTGTTAAACCAGCAGCACTTTCCCCGTGTAACATCAACACAGCTTGTTTTTTCAGACCTATTGCTGTGTCCCAAAAAAGATGACAACTCAAATACTCTCATTAGGCTCAGTAAAATTAATTTGGTTTCATTAGTACGTTTCATGACGTACCACTAATTCCAATGCACACATTCCAACTGGCCTCTGCTCTTTCCTTTTTGAGCCAAGAGCAAAATCTAACTCTTTGGAGAAAGAAAGTCAGAGGGTGCAGGAAGATACACATCACCCTGGAGTGATGCTGGACAGACAGAGCCTGTGTGCACCTGAGCCCATCCCAAAAACAGAACAGACTTTAACTACAATCTTAACAGCATCCCTCTTTTAAATCTCTGCATTAGGTTCCTTTGCCTTCAATGGGTTATATTCTTACAGCCATCTACCTTCACGTTGCAAACGTCAGTAGCTCTTTGATTTTACAATGAACTTAAAGAGTCATTGCCCAGTTTTACCAGTCACAGGGACTTGCTTTAGATGTCTGCACACAGGTCAGATTGCATAAAATTACGGAGAATTCAACAGGGTAGTCTCAAAATAGTTTAAACCCACAAAGGCAGTAACTTACAACTTGTTACAATTCAGTTTACAAAGAGTGCTGGGTATGTCTGGGGTACAGTTAATATCCCCAGCAGTGGATGCTCTGGGGCTCTGGTTCGGGTTTGCACTGGAAACAGTGCTAGTAATATCAGGATGTTTTAGTTACAGCTGAGCAGGGTTTACACAAAGCCAGGGCCTTTTCTGCTCCTCCTGCCAACAACAAGGGGGCTGAGGGTGCCCAAGGAGCTGGGGGGAAGACACAGCCAGGACAGCTGATCACAACTGGAATATCCCAAGGGATAGTCCAGGCCATATGGTATCATGCTCAGCATATAAAGCAGCAAGAAAAAGGAAGGGAGGACCTTCAGAGTGACACCACTTGTCTTCCCGAGTCACTGTTACACACGGTAGAACCTTGTTTTCCAGGAGGTGGCTGAACACCTGCCTGCCCATGGGAAGTAGAGAATGAATTCCTTGTTTTAATTTGCCTGAGCACATGGCTTTTGCTTTCCCTACAGAACTATCTTCATCTCAACCCACGAGTTTTACCACTTTTACTCTGCTGATTCTCTCCCCCATCCCACTGTGGGGGAGTGAGCAAGTGGCTGTGTGGGCCTTACTTGCCAGCTGGGGTTAAACCATGACACAAAGGCATTGAACCTTTACATATGCTACTTAATCATTATGCATTGGAGCATCCCTGAAAGAAACAGTTCAAAGACAAAGTGCTAAGATGAAAGTGCCATGCTAACTTTTATAAAGGCCAAATTAAGACAGACATGACAAATGCTCCCACCATCAACTTTTCTTTAAAATACCAATGTGCATTACCTGTTTTAGCTTCATGTAAAAGGTTTCTGTGAAGGTTTTCCTGCTGAAGTACCAGAAGCGTTCATTGGCAGGGTACACACGTACAACAGTCTCCAGCAAAAACCTGACTGGCTCTACCACTTCAGTAACAACCATATCCACAGCCACAGTCATGAACACGCGCTTATCTGAAACACAGAAATGAGTCACAGACAGAAAAACTTAGTCAAAGCTCAAATTTGTAAACTGCTGTTCCAACTGAAACCCCTTTCTGTGTAATTTTTAGTGCACCTGTTTTATTTAGCTGAGTTCTACTCACTAATGCCTGTTGCACAGAATGAGAGTGTGCATTAACCAGTGTACCAAGAACTCTGACAACTTCATAAACCAAAGACAGCATGTCCTTGTTTTAAAGACAGAGGCAAAACACAGTGCCAAGAAAACACCATTAAGATACAGGATCCCCATAAGACAAAAGGCACATGCACAAGGTAAGGTCACATTTTGAAGAGTAGACTACTGAAGAGTGCTGTTACATGCTACTAGAAATAACATGGTCTGAAAATCCATCAGCAGGAACAGTGACACTGACTTGGACATGACAAAGCAACTGATGTGAGCTCTGCCTGGGACAGGAAACAAACTCCAAATTGACATTCAAAGCTTTTTACATCCCATCAGAGAACACAAATTCCAGCATTAAGAAACTGTGCTGCATAATCAAGCCCTTGACTGCATCACTGCCCGCTGCCCCGGGATGAAACACTATTTGTAACCATCTCAGCTCACAACTAAAAGAAACAGAACAGCAATGCCTGCTGTTCGTACTGCTCTGCTGAGCACAGCAGCTGGAAAACAACTTGCATGTGCTTAGGACCAAAAAGTCCTGGTAATCAGGGCCAGGCACATCAGTCCCAGACACTAATGCCTCCCAATCAGCAGCATGCTATGCACAATTATTCACAACTCTGTGCTGAACATGTTTATACAGAGATATTTCTAGCGATGGATTCTTGGAACAAAACAGTGCACCTATTCAGACATGCACCCTGATTGCCAAGGACCTACACCAATCCCATGTTAGGCAAAACAAATGTCCTGATTAGAGTCCATTACCTTTAGGAGTTTCCTCATTAAGTACTAGAAACATGGGGGCATTAGGATTCCATATTCCAGTAATGACATAAGCCTTCCCATCAGAACTCTTTCCCATGGATTCCTAAAAATAAAATCATACAGGATTCTATTAGAGTCATGGTTTGAGATGGAAGAGATTGAGCATGGGGAAAGGAAATAGTTCTAGGAACCTCAGAATAAGTCTGTCTTCACCCTAGAGAACACAATCTACATTAGCAACATGAAATAATGGAATGAGCTATTACTAGTATGAGCTAAGTACATACTTCCTTGAGTTTTCTGGAACAGTTCCTACTGATCAAACAGGCCGGTTTGGTAGCCCCTTTATGGATGAAATGAGACTGATGTTCCCTCTCTGCAATTCAGCATATGGTGGAGAAATAGGAGTGACCGAGTTCTCCAGATTTAAATATGGAGAAGGGAGGTTGAAAGGAAAACCCAAATCTCTGTCTGTATGCTACAGTCAAGAAATTAACTAACCAGTCATTGAATCCAGCAGTTAAAGGTATCCAGAATGTAAATGTATATAGAATTCAGGTGGAGTAAAGACAGGAATTCAAATATTAAATACAGTAAAAAGGTGTTACGTAGGTTTATAGAAACCAAGACACTCCACAGAAATGGACGCAGCAAAACAGACAACTGCAGAGCCATCAAAGGTCTGACGGGTTTAATTCAAGCAATTCGTAACCCGAAAATGGCTGCAATTCTAACCCACAGAGAGAAAGTAAATTGCTATTAACTGAGAAAGCATCATATCATATTTTGCAAGTCTCTTAAAAGCTATGTAAGAAATATTGTAGAAGTGAATACTTCACATTCTGAGGAAGAATTTCAAGTCAAATGAAGGAAATAATGGCAAAGTTTTCAGACCCTTGGAAAAATAAGAGCACTTTCCCAGCATCCACACATAGAAGCAATTACTTCCTCTGAATTTTTAGGGAACACACTTAATCCAGAAAGCTCCGTTATTTTAACAACCTAACCTGTGCCTCTCCAACTGAGCAAAGAACAGATGCCACAAGTTTTGACATTAACTGAAAAATTTTGTCCATCTGTTTGAAGATACTTAAGCAAAAAAAAAAACCAAAGAAAAAAGATGAGAGGTTTGTTTTGTTGGGTTTTCTCGGAGGGTTTTTCAAATCACCTCTATCTTATTAGAACCAAGTATTACCATGTCTAGTAAATGCATGTCACTGTTCTTCACATTTCGTCCAGGGCTTAGCAGCATCCCAAAGCACCTGTGAAGTACATTTAAAACAAAAACAAAAAGGGAAAACAAGGAAAAGGATGTACATTAGCTTTTCAAAATACAGAAGTATTTGCTTGAACATAATGGACAGCCACCTACTGCTTCTAATTTAAAGAAAACCTTTGGCAGCATTTTTTTGTTAGTGTTATGGCAACGCTCAGGAAATGTCACATCACATGTTCTAAAAGACAATGAAATTATTTTCCAGAATGAAGATGGTAGAAATGAGTACCCAACCTGTGAAAACCCAATTATTCTTAAGGACAACCTAGAATACTGAGTTTAAAGATACCAAAAATTCCATTAGTGATGGAGATTGGCAGGAAGAAATTTACACTGTCCCCAGTCCATTTTAAAAATTGTTATCATGCAATCATAAGAGAAGTTACAAACTCATCTATTCTATCATCCATAATGGCACTGGTGTAAAATATCATGTAGCACATGGGCCCAAAAAAAAAACAACCAAAAAAAATAAGCAATTTGCCCCATTTTTAGGCTTTGTTCTTAATTTTTCAAATCTGAATTTGTGTATTACACAGGGCCTTGAATTCCAGCCCAATAATTTCTCAAAATAATTCTTATATTTTTAAGAGCAAAAAATTTATAATTCTCCAGACATTCAGATTTCAAACATCCTGACTGTTGAAGGAACAAATCCATGTCTGAAGTTTCTGCAAATCATCTTTATCTCTCTCTCCTTTGAATATACTCCACTATGAATAAAAAGCGCCAAACAGAATTATGTATTTGTAACAAACCGCAAACTGTTTTGCACAGGCTTTTAAAAACGTTACCTCTCAGATGAGAATTAAAAAAGGCAAGCCACAACTTCAAAGCAATTGCACCCTGAAATATTATGGAAAATTTGGGTTGTATTTCAGAGGGTTCAAGAGGCTTCAAGAATTTTTTCTTTTGTTCAGCTCAGTTCTCTGATAATCAGACAAACCAGTTTTTATCACTGACCCTCAGAACAATGCAATATGCTAAACAATATTGCTTAGACACAAGACCACTAGCAACTATCATTTTAATAACACTATTAACTGTAAAAGTCTGAAGATATGCACTTACTGAACCCCCTGGTAAGTTTTCCCCTATTACACTTGAGTATATAATTTTCATTTTCCGTCTCATTACACTTAACAGTAACTTACATCAACAATTGTATTTTCCCTTCTCCATACTCTTTCAGTAGCAGAGTCCGAAAAATCGGAGTGGTAAATAAAAAGAGAAGACAACGACTTCTGATTTATCTATATCCATAACGCAGTGCCACGTAAAGCACCCAGAGCAGCTCAGACGCAGGACTTGGATTTAGCCACACAAGGCAGATTTTCAGAGACTTATCAGAGCAGGCAGAACCTGCAAGCAGAGTTACTCCTGACTTACTACCTCTTGTTGCTGGGGCAGAAATAGCTCTGAGAAGGCTGTAATTGATAACAGTAGGGGGGTAACCAGCTTCTGGTCCAGCTGCTAAAGAAGTCAAGATCCAGAGGCAAAGTTTCTGTGCTTTTCAAAGGCCACAGCTCTCAGATCCTACTCTTGCTGTGCATCGCTCAGATGGACACAAGTTCTCACCTGTGCCAGCCAAAATTTTTGGGAAGTGTGTTTCCACAAGAGTGGGAGTTGGACACAAGTAACCCCTGCCACTCAGAGAAGCAGAGACTGAAGATGCCTGGCAGCATCCTGCTAAAAGAGGAGTCAGGCTTTGTCTTCCCTCTTCTTTCAAAGAACAAAATGAATTTAAACAAGTTCAGAACCCTCACTCCCAGAGGGGCCGCATTACATACAAACAGTTGTCAACACACTCAGCCTCCAGCGTGCAGAGGGTCAATTACACACCCAAGAGTCAAAGGGACCTGCACAGACTGTGGGCCTTGGTCTCATTCTGCCAGGCTGGATTTCTGCATCTCCAACTGCTATGGAACTGCTCTGTGCACCTGCACAGATTGCACTGGTTTCTAGACCAGTAAAAAAAGAACTGAAATTATTATTCACTAACATTTATTTCCATTTATAAAATACACATGCTACCCACGCATAAGGCTGATGGTGTGGATAGCATGTGACAGGACAAAGGCTTCAAATTGAAGAGGAGTAGGTTTGGATGAGATATTAGGAAAAAATTCTTCTCTGGGAGAGTGGTGAGGCCCTGGTAACAGGTTGCCCAGAGAAGCTGTGGCTGCCCAGTCCCTGAAAGTGTCCAAGGCCAGGCTGGGCAGGGCTTGGAGCAAACTGGGCTAGTGGAAAGTGTCCCTCCCATGGCAGGCGGGTAGAATGAGAGGAGTTTTAAGGACCCTTCCAACCCAAACCATTCTGGGATTCTGTGCTCTTTAAGAGTTTCCAGTACTACTGATCAACCGAGCAATATTCTGTAATTCACTTCTAAAGACACCAGTCTAGACTTTAACCTAAGCTATACCTAACTCAGGATTAACTCTCCCGTATGACTCATACCACACTGTATTTAAACACCACTGTATTGAGGACAGTCAATCCTCCCACCATCAGTCAGAATGAAAGGCTATTTCACTCCTCAGAAAAACTTTCCTAAAGGCCCTGATCGTTAACCAGAATTTTCTTCCTGAATCACATAAACAACTGAGACGCGACATTCCACGCTGTGGCACTGAACCTATGTAGTGCCACACGTGACTCAGGAGCAAACATCATTTCCTTCCCTGCTTTGATCTAGACAGAAACCCGGCAAAGCCCAGGTCAGTCAGGGCCCAAAGGTAGGAAGGGCCGAGGAACTCACCGGAGAGCAGCCTCCTGCATGGCCCTATCCCAACCCCATGCCTGGCCTGAATACCAGGATGGGGCCAGTTTCTGAGCAATAACAGGTTTGACCTGACACAAAAGTCTTGGGATCTCTAGACCAGAGACCAAATTTATTTAGGAGTATTTTTTTGCACTGTCATTTCCACTTAGAAATACTTCTGAAGACACGTTAAATTGCCTGGAACCTCACTGACTGATGTAACCTGCATTTACTTTTTATACTGGTTTTGAATTTTAATACTATGCAGGGTTAAAACAACATAAAATTACTTAAAAGTCTGTGAATATTGTGCCAATTATATAACTTTTTCACAGCAAAGCTTATGGTGATAAAAACATCTTAACTGAATATCCTAAACAACACCAAAATAAAAACTAATTTCTAAGGAAGGCAGCTTTACTTTGGGGAGAAAAACAACCAGTGCTACTCAGAAATGTTTCACCAACTGAATGCCGAAGTCAAAATTATTTAAATTCAAAATACATTGAAAAATAGCTGATTTTTTAAAGCCAGTGAGTAGCAAAAGCACAATTTTACAACACAAAAGAACCTTGATAAATTCTGTTGTATATTCCTTGTCTAAAATTTTGCTTTCATATCTGAAGTAAGAGCTTGAAAGGAAGTCAAGAGATCAATCTTACATTTGGGAACAGTTGGGGGCAGGTTTCCTTGGCTCTCCTGTTATCTTGCACTTCCTTTACACTAGAACAGAATTCTCCTGTTGTTTCTCTTTTGATAAGATTGCCATCTGGCGGCATTAATTCTATTGTACAATCATATTTTGTGTTACTGGGGTATTTTTTTCTGTCACAACTTGCAAAGTCACAGAAAAGTACCTTAAATGCCATTCTTTTATAAGACTCTTACCTTTCAATGGCCAGTTCTTTGTTCGAGAGTTGCTGAACTGTAATCACCACTTTCTTCTCAACTCCCTGTTTAAGCTTGAAATACAGTTTATCTCTATCCTTTGGAACAGGGCTAAAAGAAAAGAAACATTCATCAGCACTGGTATAGAACACGAACTTTTAAATACAGAACAGTGTTTGTATTTTCTAGATTTCTAATCAATTTGGAATTTATTAGCTTATTACAAAAAACCTAAAAGGAGACCACTAGACCGTATTTATTCAAGAAAATTGTTCCGACTGAAGTTAACATACTTCCCAACACCTTTTCCATTTACACAGGCACACCTTGAGCATCCCTACCTGAAATCACACATGGAAAAGAAACCAACTTGAAAAAAAGGTAACCTGGATTTTAATCTTTTTACAGAAAAAACAGAGAAGAAAGTTGGAAAAGCAAAACAACAGTTTCCTTTTTATAACAAGCCTACTTATGAAAAGAGGTCAAACGAATTTTGCTGCAACGCAGTGGCCGTGCATTCCGAAAGCAGCCAAGTGCTTTTTTCAAAGAGATGGCTGCCTTTCCTTTCTGATTACCTAAAATTTCCTTTTCCGTCATCTTCCTTGACTTCTAAGGAGACACTGAAAGTGTACACATCACTATCTGGAGTGGGAAGAACAAAGTCCTTCACATGGTCAGATGCTTGTTTGGAAGAACGTTTGAACGCTGTGGAGAAACTATATAAAATCCGACTGACCTGCAGGAAAGCAAAAGAATTAACAGTTTCATCCAAAGTAAGAGTATTTCAAGTGGGGTATTGTGATGCATTTTTGAAGGTCATAGAAACACTGTTACTTCCCTTATGCTGCACACAAAGCATGCCTCATGTAACACAAAACACTCAACAACTGGGTGTTTAATAACCAAGCCAACGCAGTAACAACATCTCCCATTTCCATTCCTGTCACATTCTCTGCTCATGACATGCTCAGTGAGTTAATATAAATTACAAGATTAAGAATGCAGCTCATTAGATGACCTAGATAATGTACTTTTCAGGTTGTGTAACAACACAACATACAGCTTGCTCTGGCAGATGCCAAAAAATAAGATACTTTTTTTCAACCTCTATTTTCCCAGCTTAAAGTCCTTTTCTCCCAAACTACCATAGTTCTTCCTAAAATATCAAGGGGAGAGCATTTCAAAATCATTCCTTGTAATTCAAATGGTCTACATTGCAACTTTTCTTTGAAAACATAATCAAAGGAGGCATGAAAAAGTATTTGTCTTAACCTTAGGCTTTATAAGTCCTCCTATTAACAGTGCACTTTGGGGATGCACTGAAATACTACAGGAAAAAATTATATTAATATTTATGTATGATTGCTAACATTTTTCAAGGCACTATATGCTATTTCCACATCTGAACAACCCCTTAAATGCTGTATGGTGACTGATAAAAAGGACGAGCAGTGTTGTAATACTCACAGCCTCTTTAATCTCACAGGAGAAAACATGGATCTGGAACTCTTCTGTACCACAGCTGCTTTCAGTAAATGCAAAACAGTCACTCTCTGAAGTCCCATTTTGCCCACGGACACAAAACAACACCTTGTAGATGGGAAAGGAGGCAATCTCCACGTTGCTGGACTGATCTATTATTCTGTAAAGGAAAGTAGCAGGGGAGATCAAAGGAGCAGGTCATACAAAATCTTAAAATTCTTCTCCAACTCAGAACCCAAAGGACATTACAGAAACTTTGATGAGGACATTAGGAGTAATGTCTCAGAGGCAACTGCTAGACAATGAGTTTAATGGAATAATAGCTAGAGCCACAGTGTCTTTTCACTACTTGTCTATACGCACATTCACATTAAGAGCCAATAAACATTAGTCACCTGGAACAGAATCCCAAGTCTGTCACAATAAATATACAGGACTAACCTAAAGGCAAGAAGAGCCCAAGGAGGACGTAGTGCAGTGTAATATTGGTGGGACACAGTAAGTGGAACCCCATAGGACAAGAATTCAGATACTAGGAATGGAAACACTGCTCAAAGACAACACTGGTGCCACCTCAGCTTTGATGGAGTGCATTATATCACACATGGGATCACCTTTCCAGTTCTGTGCATCTTACTGATGTCCTCTGAAATTAAATTCCAAAGGAACCTGCAGTTTCACTTGCAAAACAATCCTCTTGAATGGCCACAATGGGTACACAAATAGGTACAGCACACCTAACATCTTGTGCCTGGGAGACAGTTGCCATTGTAAAAGCCTGTAGTTTAATTTCCTAATTCAAATGAAATAGTGTACCACAGAAGGAAATATTGAATTGCATTCAATATGCAAAATGGAAGAAAATAATACAGGAGCTTGAGGGTCCTTCTGTCGTCCTTCACAAGATGATAGTCTGCTCAAGTGACAAATGAAACACTTCTGTGTTACCTTACAGAGCCTTCTGGAATGTTTGGAACATAGAGTGTTACAGGTAGAGGAACTTGACTTGAGGACTTCATGTTTGCCATGGCTCGTAGAGCTTCTTGCTCATTGCGAGGGGCTGACACCTTCGTGCAGCCCAGGTAAGTCAGTTTGTTAAACAACACGCTGTCCTCTTCCAGGGGTTCACTGGGGGAACAGGGCCTTGGCGTCGAGATTTCTGAAAAAGAAGAAACCACTTCAATCAGTTGGTTTTTATTTTTATAGGATTTTTTCCTGATTTCCATAGCAAGGACTCCTACATTTTCTAGGGATGGACATGAGAGCCAACAGTCCAGCTCCAATAGTAAGAAATCCAATCGGCAGATTGATGTTCGTGCGAAGTCTGTTCTAATCTACTGTACGTTCCCAAGTGTGGCATGGGGACAAGTTGCCTCCTGATTCCCTTTAGCAGCACTAGAACACAGCACAGACATTCCAAACCTACGTAATCTGCCCTGTTAGTTCTAGTTCTTATTACTAGAGCTGAAATAGCCATAATACTTAATCCATACAGGTTGAAAAACTGAGTTATTCCCGTTGGGGCTGGAGTGGGGCAAAGGAAACATATCTACAAGTATTTCTTTGTTCATGCTAAAGGTTGTGTTCTGTTTGAAGCATATCAAGCACGGAGCCAGTAAGGTAAGTTTCTCAAAAACACACCATACATGTAATTAGGGGATGGGTGTTTCCACTTCACATAAACTGTCTATCTTATTCTACCACAAAAACTTCTTTTTTTTACCAAGAGGTGCTATGGGAATTATTTGACAGAATACCACAGAAGTGCTCTGCACGTTATTGAGGGAAAAAGAATTCTGATTTAAGGCACATAGGCCAGAGTCTTGTATTCCTAGTATATATAATGGAATACAGGTATTTTTATACTGTAGCTTTGTATATCTGTATATATAAATACTTCAATATATTTCACACAAAATATATGCAATGTAGTTTACACAAAAAACTTTCAGCCCTCCCCTTTTCACCAAAACTTCAAACACCAGAAAAGTACCACAATGATTTCTATATCGAAACCAAACCTGGCTACAGGACCAGAGCTGAACAGTTTACCAGCTTTGCTCAGAGTTTATTTCATTTGCAGGCAGCACTGCCAATGAGCACTGCCCTTAAAACTTCTGCAGCAGCAGCTTCAGCTCAACTGTCACCGCCATCCATTCAGCAAATCATAAGATCCTTAGTCCCAATGCATCCAGGGTTGGAGACAAAATGAAAATTATCAACCAGAGCAGCATAGAATATCAATCTGATGATCATTTATTCCTGTCTATAATCCTCAACCAACGAGGAGGAGGCCCCAGAGTACTCTCCAGTCCAGTTTAGGAATGAAGCTCCAAGAAGCTTTACATTCATTTTAAGCTGAACTTGAAAGCGCACAAAGCAAAGCCCTACCATGTGTGATGAAAGGGGGAAGCACTCCAGTAATACCTGTCGTGGAAGGGTCTAAAACAAGGTGCAGAGATGGTGAGTTTGCTTGCCCTGCTTGGCCACTGGCATCACCAGAACCTTCTTGGAGAGCAGTGACATTCTGGTTCTTCTCAGAATCCCTCAGTATCTCTTCCATTGCCTTCTCCAACTGATCCTCTCCATTTGAAAACACCTGTAAGCACAAGGAAATGACAGTTTTTAAAGGTACTTGTAGTTTGACTTTCACTATTATTTTTCAAACATACAGTCTACTTCTTAACTACAAAGTTAAGAAACTTTGCTGGACGAGACAATAGTCTAAGAATCAACACAATTAAATCAATTATAATCCAGTGTCACATCCCATTACATAATATGCATATGTTCTCACTGTTAAACCAACAACCATCCATCAGACAACTAGAGACCTCTCTAGAATAACGGGTTTGTGAATTTAAATCCTCCATTCAGAATAAAGAACAACAGACTTTGCTGTGGATCGGTCTCAAAGAAAATGTTACTTTCTTAGTCATATCCAGTCCATTTCAGTTGTCTCATCGATTGTCCCACACATAGGAGGGTTGCAAATCTAAGGAAAGGGTAAAACAGTAGCGAGACACCCCCCTAGGAAAAAAGAAAAATACAGCCTTTCACAAGTAGCAGCTTTTCAGACAAAAGGGAACCGTGGCTAAAGCGGCATCATGGATTCTGCCTCCAGAATCCATGATGATGGATCCAGATTCCTGCCCCTTGCCAGACAAAAGAAGCAGCTATTAATACAAACAGGTATCATGGCTGTAAATAACTGCCAAACAGTTCTGCAGTGACAAATCAAGTACTCACTGTCACTTCAAGGGGAACAAATTCCTGTTGTTCCAAACAGACCAAAACCAGTAAATCAGCTACTACTCCAATGCAAGTAAGGAAATGTGTAATTAACAAATCAGCTGCCACCTGAGTGCTAATATATTCTGCTATTTAGAGGTAGAAACCTTTTAAAAGAGGTCTTAGTCATGTCTAAAGCAGCACTAAGCAGGAAAACTAAATTAAAAACTAAAATCCAAGACCCTCAGTGGTCTAGTCCTATGCAGCCTAATTATATGCTTTTAAGGTAACATTCAGAGTCTCTGATCCCTAAAGAATATAATATTTCTCAAGCGTTAAAGGAAAGCTCCTTCTGTGACAAGAACTTTTTAGTCCTTTACTAATGTATAAATTCACAGAATACTAACAAAGCTGACCACCAAAAAAGTTATTAAAAGAAAATCTAAATGCCACTTTTGGACAGATTTGCTTTATCCCAGCTGTTAATTTCACTGGGAATGAGCGAGGACAAAAATGACAGTCTGAGTCTCCTCAAGCACACACAACTACCTTTAATTAAATATTCAAAAGAAGTTGCCATCTTTTGATCAATACAAATCATGTTAGATTTATTTTTTTTTAAAAAAGCCATAGCAAACCTTTAGCTGAGGTTTTTCATCTTTTCCAGAGGTGTCCTCAGATTGCTGATGAACCAAGACAAATTCTTCATTAATCAATGGTGACACAGTTTCAGGAATCCTACTGGCTTTGCTAAACGACGTTTTGACTTCCATCTCAGGTCAGTAATCTCCTCCTGCCACTAGAAACTAACAAAGACGGAAAAATACTAAATAATGAGTTTTGAAGCTGTACACAATATGTGAACAGGCATAGTATGAAGTTATTGTGGAATAATATTTAAAAATATACTATTGTACTACACTACATTTCTCAAACTCCAATTTCATTGGTGTAAGGAATCTTATGATTTTTATGGTGGTCCTTAAAAATCCTACGAGGTAATAGCAATGGCTGTTATCTCTGTGTACAGATAATAAATGAGGAAGTTCACCTCAGAGCTTTCGATTCCCACTTTTCATCTTCTGGAGTCTGCTCCCCTTACCTCCCCCCAATTCCTGCCCTTGGTTCTCCCTCATACAGGTGTATTCCTTACCCAGAGTATCACACAGGTCATGTGACGACACAGATTACCTGAACAGCTTTTTTCCAAAAACTGCATATCAAAGTGTATGCTCTCCACATACAAACACATTCAGCAGTCGATTGTTAGGGTCTTTTATTATTCTCTAGATCTCCAGATGATGAAGTCAAAAGTGATACCACACCACAATCACATTCTTCTCAGCAGATTTCCCCGAAACCACGTGCAACAGTCAAAATTAACCACACCAGTTTAAGAAAAGAAGAAACACAACAAAACTAAGTATTATGAAAACCAAGAACAAGTTTTCCCTTGCCGGCACAACAAAAAATAAATTTAGAAACAAAGAAAAAGGCAAAATAGTGGTCAGCCTCTAAATTACACGTTCATATAAAAAGACAGAATTGAAGCCATTCTGAGCACTCCAGCATGAGGGCAGCTACTGCATGTATCCACCAAATAAAGACAGTATCACCTACATTAACTCAGAATGTCTTGCCTGATTCCTTAGGGAATGAAGAACTAGAATGGAGAACACAGGATATTAGACTTTTTATACTTTCTGTGTCAAAAAGCAGAAAGTATATTTTCATATATACTGTATAAAGAGCATGCACTTCCAGATTTGGTCTAATTCCATTCTGGTTTCCTGAAAAAGCTGGGATTTAGAATCACACACAGCACAGGGAGAAACAACCTGCTCCTGTCATCTCGGCAAGGCTGGAGAGTGCCCAAGGAGGGCAGCTCAACCCATGCCTGCTGTGCCCAGGAAGAAGGGCGGGTTCAGGCTCACCCTGCCCTTTTCAGCAGCACCACTGAGCAGAACCGTGCCATGCTTGCTTCTTACTGTTCCAAACAACGCAGTGAGCAGGGAGAGAATGGTAGTTTAGGTCCAGCTACAGGGAATCACAAAGACAGCATGTAAAGGAAAAAAGACATGCATGCTCACCACCATTCTGAGCAGGGGTTACTCATGTCAGCCACAAGACAAAACCTGGTGTTTTCAAACCAACAAAACAAGTAGGGAACTATCCCACTTTCAATATTATATATTCACTATCATTTTTGACTCTACAGTCAACATGCTTTTGCTCTTTCGAAGACTTGGCTTGGCATAACCATTCCTACATGCAACTCCACATAAAACTCTTCCTTCTCCCTGACCAAGCCAGTTTTATCCACCAACCCAGTGAGAGAATTACATGTGAAAATCCCAGAGTAACTGAAGAACTCAAGTTATTCAGATAACTGATTTGCATGGCAGAAAAATCTCATTACAAGAGCCACTAAGCAACAGCTATAATATTCAGAGAATAGTTACAAATTTGGATCAGCAGTTTAGCACAGTCTGATGCCTTTCATATCTCCAGACTAAGCATGAACTCACAAGCAGGAATATTTTCCTGACAGATGACATAATGTGAGCTCCACCCAAGCCTGAGTAATGGATTCACCACTGGAGTGGTTTGTTTGTCTTTTTAAAGCATCTTTGCTTTATAAAGATCTTCCTGACACAAGCAAGATAAAGTTTTAATGCACAAGATTTTAAGTATGTTACAAACAGTTTATTAATTTCATGTGTTTTTTAACAAATCTTGTAAAAACATTGCTGAAGAGCATGTTTGCAATGAACAGCTAGTCAGCTCAAAATAGTAATCTCAAAGTAAATCCCCAATATGAAAGTGAAGGTCCACTACTACAGAACTCTTTGAAGGCCATGAAAGGCCACAAATTATGTTCCCTAAATACAGGATATCCTGAGGAATCATTAGCTCTGCAGTGCCATCACCACCAGAGAAGGCAGCAGAGGTGACTGTCAGCCACATCAGGAACAAGGATTAACACTCCCAGAGGCTCCTCTCCCTCCCACTGCACACCAGCCATTGCTGGAGGTACTGAGGATGACAAAGATAAAGCCTCACCACTATTTCCAGCACATCTGCAGAAAGGAGGGATCACAACATCTATTTGACAGTTTTTTGTGGGGGTCAGTCATTTTTGGGGCCTTCATATGGGAGATTAACATGGACACTTCAATGGAAATAGTTCTATTATATAATTATCAAAGCCAAATGCAGGCTGCTAATGTTAGTGTATCACCAGTTCTTCTTTCTGCAACAAAGTAAGAACCAATAGACACACTGAACCATGAAATGTTTTCTGCAGCGGTAGTTCAACTACAAAACCAGGCAAAATGCACCATTTGTAAAGCCAGAGAAAGTTACAATTATGCAGCTAGAGAAGCACACTGATAGACAGTATTTGTTCTTGCCCTATGTGGACAAAGGCAGTTTAAAAGAATTCTTACTTACCAAATTTTAACCTGAAAGACAAAGAAAATATTATAAGCTTTAGACGACTACAAGTTCCTCACTCAAATCAGATAGTCAAAAGCATACCAGACACATTCTTGCAATTACTTCTGAGTTACAAGGCCTTAAGTGTTTTGAAGTACACCCCAAGCTTGTCTTAATAACCAGCATGAACCACCATAGCCGGTGCAGACACACACCTTGTCCATACACAGCTCTATTAGCTAAATACACTGGCACCTCAGAACCCCTAATTTCAGCCTTTCATTACAGGCTACTCCAATCTGCCATCCAGTGTCATTCTCTGAATGCCCTCTATCCCACTGCAGTAAAAACAAAGCCACTTGAGTTTCAGTTAGCAGCAGAACACAAATAGGTCAGGCATTCAGGAAAACCTTTACATACCACATTTTATGATCAGTTTTTGACCAAAAATAGGTTTTAATGCCAGAGACAAATTAAGTACCAAAAGTCATGAACAAGTCATTTTTTCAAATTAAATAACTTCAGCTCTGACACAAACTTTACTTAAGAGTATAACTAGGTCTTATTTACACCACCTTAAGTAATAAGCTACTTAAAGAGAAACATTCTATTTTTTCATTATAAGGTCACATGATCTAATACTTCAGATAACACTTCTGAGGAAAAGCAGTAAAAATAATAAAAATCTCTGTGAAACAATCACGTGATAAAGTTATTTGAGGAAGAGAGAGAACAGGATATCTGAAGGGGGTTTTATTCCTTAGTAACAAGAAGAGACACATATGCATTCTGGACTTTCCAGTGACCACCAGTCAGTGGATGGTAACTGTCATTCCCCTTTCTCATTAGCTCTGGTCCTGCTAGAGGACTTACTCCTTTTTTTAAGCACTCGCTTCAATGCCCCCTTTTCCTACAAATGTAAAGAACACCCAACAGTGTCAACTACTAGACTTGTACAAAACCTAAGAACAGACCTCTGCTATTAAACTTAAATATGCCTCCCTTTTTTAATCATCCTTTCAGATGAAAACATTAAAGTTGAGAATATAAGAAATTATTTCTGATGGCATCAATCAGAAAACAAACAGTTGTACAGTTAGGTTTATTCCCTGAAGGCAGCAACAGACAATCCTGACACTGAATGCTGGATCAGAAGCCTGAGGAATGGGGTTTAGCTTTTGTTTTACCTATTTTTGGGAGGGCAGCAACCAGAAGAGAGGGGCTGAGTCAGGGACAGGAAATGCACATCAGCTACCTCAGGTCCAGGGCCACAGTTTAAGCTGTTAGTGCAGTTTAGCTCCAAATGAAAAATACAGCCTCTGTTCTGCCAATGCTGCTCCAAGGACTGAAACCTCACACCAGATGGTACCTTCCCAAACCACCAGAGCCAGGAGTCAAAGCTGCTCCTCCAACAACGCCTTCAGAAAGACGACAACAAATCGTGCTGTGAAAGTTCTCTTCATGGTAGGAAACACTGGCAGTAGGTACTACTACTGCAAGGAGTAATTGCTGCAAAAAGGAGGACCTTGAACAGTTCAGCTACTTCCTATAGAGAAGATAACTTTCCTCCATACTTTGGTGAACAGTATCACAGAGCAGAAAAAAACCCCAGCAACCCAGCAACAAATAGACAGGAGGAAATTCTTCTAAACACAGTTAAGTAAAGCCTACTATGATAAAAGGATTAAAATTTTTAAAAGTAACAGTTTCAGAAAATGTTTTCTGACAGAATTCCAGACAAAAGTATTTTTGAGATAAAAAGAAATTAGTTAGACAGTTTTAAGAGAGGGTGTAGTATATAGGGGGGGTGTGGTATGTGAATCTTGCTCCAAAAAAATCTTAAGCTGGAGGAATAATACAGCAACTGAAAAAAAAAGCTGTGGCTTTTCTCTGTGAGCTTTATTATGTAGTTTTGGTCAAGTCAATCTCTGATGCACCTCAGTTCCAAGTGTCTTGCTGATACAAAGTCCTGGAAAAAAGGTAATGAAGCCATACTACATGGAATACAGGTGTTTTGGGACCAGCGACCAGAACTTCTAGATCCCTTTACAGCATAGCCTAAGTTTTGAAGGGCAAGAGAAGGTGCACAATAGTGATCCTGCAAGATCCAGGTGGATCCAGCACTGCACCACGAAAGAATTATAAAATGTAGAACTATGAAAAGAAAACAAACCAGGAAGACAAACGTTTCTCTATTTTCTGTAAGCAACAAGGAACATGTTTTAAAATGAAGGTTCTTGCCTGCTTGAAAGAAGGCAATCAACAGCAGGCTAATTCATACCTTCTTTTATTAAACAAAATCAGGCCCTGTACTAGACAGGCTTTCGGAGTTGTACAGTTTGACTAACAATCTCAAACCACAGCAAATAACACTGGGAAATAAGTTCTACCTATTTTCAGAACTCAGGTTCCTCAGGAGAATCTGTGGGGCCTTTCTGAAGGGGAAAGTCCAATAGACCTAAGCAGAAATTCATCTTCTGGTAAGAGAAGTCTGAAGGAGAAATACACACCAAAGGGTACACTTTATTCCCATTTTTGAGCTACAGGTTACAGTGCAAGACAGCAAAATGAGCACCGGCCTAATTGAACTTGCAGTCGCAGGCACCCTGTGACTCGGATTTCTAGATCACTGAGGTGATGTGGTGACACTGACCTCAGGGAACAGGAAACCACACGGACAGTACCAGTTCCACACACACGAACACACAGAATCATGGGGCTCAGCCACAGCATCTTCCTTTAAGAAATGTGTCAAAACTGCACATTGCCCTGGCTCCCACCCCACCAGCCCATCATCTTTCATGAGGGACGCCATCCCCATGAAGCTGCATATGCTGAAAACACACAAAACTTTACCTGTTCCATGCTTCCTCCCTGACAGACCAAACAACCTTATCAAATGCTATATTATACTGCATGTTGAGGCAGTATAGCTCACCACCTGCCCCAAAACCCTCTTCTCCAATGACTGAGTGGACACAGACGCAGAAGAAAATCCTATGAGTCATAAAATCAGTTTGTTTAAATCCCACTGACAACAACAGCATTATTATTTCATCTTTAATCTCAACTGCTCTTTGTGTAATCTTTATGTAAGAAACTGTCTCTATGCTCATGCTAACTACTGTTTCATTACCCATAAATTGCTCCCTAGTGTCTTATCTGTGGCAGTGAAAGACTATGTAAAGCACATAAGGGAAAAAACAACCAACCATTTATTTGGCTTACTGATAGTATTTTCCAAGACCAAAACTAACTTAATCCAGAGCTGCATCACTATTATAAAATACACACATACGTGTATATAAAAAATCCTTATTTCCAAGAAAGTAATGTTAAGAACAAGTCTTTCTGAAATTAAACACACACACACACACACACACAGAATAAAGGAAAAAAACACAACTAGAAAGTAACCACTAACTTATTTTGGCAATGCTGTCTCATCTGAGAAAGCAAGCAACCACTACATAGGCAACAGCAAATAATTAGTCTGCTCATGAATGGCAAACTGCTTGGAATTGTTGAACTGAGTGCCTGGATACAGAGGTTTTTCCAGACTCTTTTTACAAGTCAATAACATAGCCAAGGAATAACAATATAAGGAAAACAGAACCAAAGGACAACTACACAAACAAGAAAATGACTTTCTCCTTCAAAAACATACTGCATCTGCATCTCTTCAAATAAATGATAAGCAGCAGTTGTCAAACACATCTCAGTGTGAACAATAAGGCATTTATTGTATAGAAAGAAACAGCTTTCCTGACCAGAATCTCTGGGTTACACATAAACCACTGAACCACTTACATAGTCACAGTCTGGAGCTGTTTGAGGGAAAAAAACCCACTGGTTATGTTTATCTTAAATTTAAGATCAGCAAGGTAAAGAACCCTTCCAGAAGGAATGGTGGGCATGTGGCTGGTACTGAACAGGAGCACTACTCTACTTATTCCCTTCCAAAGAGTACAACTTAGAAATAAGAGTACATGTGAAGGCTTCTGCTACTGTAGAGGTGTTACCAGTCTTCAT
>VWZG01012475.1:61107-140601 GCA_013396735.1 Grallaria varia | reverse complement strand
AGTTTAAAAAAAAAAAAAAAAAAAAAAGACACTTTATACATCAAGTTCTGGCAAACAGGTTTACTAATTTAAGCAGTAACCAGTTCTGTCTGAAGGACAAAGCAAACAATACAAATAAAGCAGCTCTAATACACCTTCATGATTTCTCTGACATCAACTAAACACTAACACTTCAGCTTTTTGAGCCTGTAATTAATTTTTGTCTTTGGAAAATACAAGGTAGCAACTAAAAGTACCAATTTTTCATAGCTGGAGTTGGACAAACTTGAATTGCTTATTTTTTTCCACTGCTACGTGATGCTTGCAGGCAGCATTCAAACTGAAACTCATCACCAGCCAAGTTACTGAACTGCACAGCCACTCACTCAAAATTATAATGACCTATTTCCAGAGGAAAGCAGAAGCATAATACAATCCTTGCCTTAAGGAGATTATTTAATGGTTTATTCCCTAACTGTAAAACTAACAGTGTTGGTCTAATGCAGTCAATGGAACAACCTCTCTCCATTAAACACGCTGACTATTTCAACAATGTATTTTCTCCACAAGCTCTCATCTCCAGAAATAATTCCATGATGTAAGGCAAAGGAGGCCATATGGAGCAGCAGTATGACACAAAGCAGCAGCGATCTCAGGTCCTTGCAGCACAAGGGGCTCACACGGTGTCATTTCCGACACCAGTGAAGTGCACCAGAAGTCCTGACTTGCTGCCCAGCACAGACCACCTTCGGAGTTACAAAAATTCTTGTTCCCCCCAGCCAGGAGTGGAAGCCATAACAAGTGTTATCCTGAGGTTTGCAGCATGCATCCTGGGAATATTAGGTTTGGCAGATTTAACTTGCAATCACAACCTGGAGTTCCTAAGCTCACAAGGTACCTTTATACCACCAACCACAGCCACTATTTCTCAAATGCTGTCCCACCTGCACTGAGTCCATCGGTGATCTTGGGACAATGGGTCACAGTCTTTTCTAATATCATTTTCCTTAGATATTTTTCTTAATATTAAGTCTTTCATTCTAATAGTTGTCAAAGGCAATCACAAGTTATAAATGAGTAACACCACCAGACTCTGGTTCTTTATACTTCAGTTAGATTTTCCAAAACTATATGAGTTTTGATTTGACAGCCATTTAGATTTCTACTGCTGTTATATCAAAAACATAGTTTCAAGGGTGTCCCCCAGTACTTTATAAGCAAGAAAAACATTTATTTTATAATATGAAACAAAGCCAACCTTCTTGGTAAAAAGAAAATACTCCTACATAGGTTAAAAACAAATACTTCCACATACATTTAAAATAAATACTTTCATATATATTTAAAAGCCTTTAGGATGGAAGCTAAGAATTTACATTGTCACTTGAATATTTAAATACTTAGATATAACATCAAAGTTCCTTTAATAAATGAATTTAGCCTCTCGGTCAGATTACCATTCTGTAGATCTTATGCACTTCATTTATTAAATTGAACGAGTCTCAGGGATTATTTTTGGTGTAAATCTCACATTAATCTAGAGCAGTCTATAAAAAAACACACAGTAAGCTCTTGTTGCAGAAATACATCTAAAATAATACAACATAGTTGCCTATACAATAACTGCAAAAATCTTGCACACCATACAATAGAAATCCCTTTAATTTTCTTGATGCAATTTTCTTCTTTCATATTAACCAGAAATCATGAACAAGCTCAGTACCTGTCTGTTGAGACAGGCTACCTAGATTGGCTTGAATTTTAAGTGTTGTATCATCCTTCTAATTTGATAAATTCACTTGATGGCATAGAACAAGAAAACCTGAGAAGCCAAAAATCTGTGACTCCTGTGCCTTTTTTCTTTTCTTTTTTTTTATCACAGTCTCTCTCTCAAAATTTCAGAGAGCTTCCCAAACACAACCACGCGGTACTATCAGTTTGAACATAAATGATGTGTGGTTTTCATTAAATGTACACGTAAAACTTACTGTCAATACTTCCTTAAAACATTTTTACTTCTGGAAACAAAGAGAGGAAGTTACAGGCAGCTAATCTAAAACACAAAAATCACAGAAATGTGAAGCAGTAGGAAAGGTCATACTCTACAAAGTGATTATATAAACCCTTCCTTTCCACAACCACGTTTTTATCAGTGTTAAGTTACGAAGTCCTTAAATACAGTACAGCTACCAAAATGTCAAACAGCTGGGAGACGGCAACTACCAAAGGCAGGATGCCCCAATCAGCCTCAGAGCCATAGTGGGGAGCGCTGCCCCACCAGCAACAAACCCGTGGAATAAACAAAGCATTTTCAAGGCAAGGAATCCAAATCCAGAATACGAAGGAGCACCAGCATCCCACCACTCATCCAAGGCAGAGCTGAGACTGTGCAAAACCACCAGCTGGCTGTCCAGAAGCCCCAGAAAAGCCTGTGAGAGTAACTGCATTTGCACCACGCAAAGGTAATGTTATCATGGCACCTCCTGAATTTCGTGGGAACTGTACAGAATAAAATAACTGCTTCTTCCATACTCCCCAGAAAGACCCCAGGAGATCAGTTACTGCCAGAAAGAACAAAAAGCAAGAATCACAGAGGCCAGGGAGAGAGAGCTGGAAGAAGGATCACTTGTACTGGACCTATTATACCCTTTGATTTCTGTGGCTACTATCAAAAGCTCAACACTAAACCACACTTCAGTCTGATTTTCTGATGTCTTAATATGATGAAAGAAAAGAAGAATCAAAAAGGGGAAGTTATACGGGGCAAAGGCAAATTAACACTATAATTATGGAGACCTTCCAAGTTCACATTACTGTTTAGGAACTTGAAGTATTTTCTCGGACATTTTCATCAAGTCGTTCCATGCTCCCATCACAGTTTTTATACATCCCGACAGCAATAAACAGTAATAACTAACATTCAAAACAATGTAAGAATCAGTTACTGACTTTCATTCCTTACTTCTGTTTCCTAAAAATGATATAACCGTTATCTCCAAGAAGAATTCTAGGTACTAGTTCCTTATTTCTTTTAAGTTTATACTGCCAATACTAATTATTAATAATGAGGATGAAGTATAACATGGATAAAAATGCCTGATTCGAGTTCCAATTCGAGTCCCAGTTTCAGTTTTACTCCCAAAACAACTGTTGGCACACACAAAACCTCCCTTTCAACCCCGCTGCTGTTTTGCAAACAAACACTCCAAATCAAGCAGAAAAGGCTGGTACTTACAAGCCACAGGTATTTCAGCAGTATCTGGAAGACAAAGGAGGTGAAGAAGTACCTAAAAAAAGCTGCATCTCTTCCCACCTTTCTCTGCTTGCCCACACAAGCACCCAAGTGATCACAACAACCACCAGAACGCAGACCAAACCAAGCACTGGGCACAGCTGCTCTGGCAGCACTGCCACCAACCAGCTACTTGAGAGTTCTCCTCAAAATAACAGGAAATAATGAAAGTATACACCAGTGGAACAAAATAAAACAAAGGGTTCACAGAACGGCATAATAAAAAAATAAATCCATTTTCTGCCACATCCATTTCAAATGGCTCAGTCCAAATCATATAATCTTGGTTTTTCAGTAATTTAATAAATGAAAAAACAAGCTGCTATGGAAAAAATACCAGTTTGCAGCATACAAACTCTTATTAAAGGGAAACACACCAATATCTTCTTTAAAAACAAAGAAAAACCCTCAAAATTATTTTCAAATTTTAGCCAGCTATTGAATTTCTCCACCGACTTCTAAAAATTCTAGACCTTGTATTTTGTATTTAAATACACACAAAGACAATGCATTAGATTAAGAATATCTGCATTTTATTTCCACACTGATTTGACTACAAAGGCCTGAAAAGGCACAGCACAGCCTTAATCATAAGTTAAAACTCAGGGGAAAAAATAAAGAGTTAGAAAACAAAGAGGAAAAATAACACATACATACAGTATTTGTACATAATATACATATTGTGTATTGGAACAGATCTGTGGATCTCAGCAAAATCATTTTGCCTAATTTCAGAAAAAAACAAGATTTTGCATACACAATAGAAGCACAAATTAAAACAATCTTATTTATTAAGCTGAAAGCAGATAAGACTCTAGATCTCTGCGAAGTGCAGTAATCAAGTCAAAAATATCTAAATTGACCTACATTAAACTGTTTTCCACTGGAGGAACTTCAGAAAGTGCAAATCACTACAGAATTGATAACCAAAACATCCAAAACCACCTGGAGACAGGCCACGCTCACATCACAGGCTGTAACACCGCAGGAGTAACTGCACTGAACAGAACAGCGGGGCATTCAAAGTAACTCCTATTTAAATAAAACCCTGGGGGGAGCAGGGGAAGAGATGCATTTCTGGTTGAGATTGATCCTTTTCTTGTAAATTGGTTTCTATTTCCTTAAACAGGAGTAAAGATTATCAAAATTAAACAATCAGTCCACACTGAAAGTCAATCGTTTCAATAAGATTCTCAGACAAAGCCTCAACTTTTGCTCTTTTTCCTCCCAAAAGGAAAAATGAAGTCATATTCAAGGACAACTGCAACAGACCAGAGAAAGCACAGAAAGCATCTGAAATTTGCTTTTAAAAAAAAAAAAATCTGGTTGTGTGACTTAAGGTACAGACAACAGACATGACCTGAGCAGAAAGGTCAGCCATGTCTGATCTGAAAGCACAGCTGCTTAACTTAGCTCAGCACCTTGGAAGACCAGAGGTTTAACAACCACTTATCACGGACAAGAAGTGTAACTTCAAGAGTATTCCACAACTACTAAGAAATTGCCCTCTGGAAACTTATACTGGTACACCTAATACAAACTTGCCATATATAGGTTTTGGTAACAAAAGAATAAATATATATACATACACACACACATAAAATGTAAGAGATTCCAACAGCTGCATTTATTTGCTTGCAAGAGAAAACGAGGAATTGGTCATGAATGCTTACTCAAGACTAATTCCTTTCATTAAAGGAATTACTACTATCCAAGTTTTACAGCAAGTGCTGTTGTCAGTCACACTCATGCTGATTTCACACACATGCTCTACAACATCAAGCAAGTTATTTCCCTTCTAAGCCCAAGAGTAACACAGAAACCACACTCAGCCATTTAGCAAATGGCCTTCAAGATTCACTTGTAGATTCAGTCACTGACTGAAATCCTGTTCTGACAATCTACTACTTCTAAAAAACACCTTTC
This sequence comes from Grallaria varia, assembly GCA_013396735.1. Lineage (NCBI taxonomy): Eukaryota > Metazoa > Chordata > Aves > Passeriformes > Formicariidae > Grallaria > Grallaria varia. The sequence goes on along the minus strand of VWZG01012475.1, from coordinate 135,404 downwards.
ACTTTCCCTTTTTCTGCCCTTTGACCTTTTCTTTCCTACTTAGAAATCATGTGGGAGATACTAGGAATTTGAGCAATTAAGCCAGGAAGTTGTCCACCATCATCAGCAATGAACTTCACTGTTTAAGAGTCTGCTAGTAGCCTAATGTAAAATGAAAGATCACATTTGAAAGGCAAACGTGCAAACTAATTTTACCATTAATTACCACAGTTACTGAGCACTGTTTTGCATAAAAAAGTAACTCCACTTGAATATCTTTCTACTATACTAGAAACCAACTCAGAGCTCCCAACGATGCTACAAATCTTGTATCTAACTCAAAGAGATACCCAAGCCCTATTTGGACACAACAGTGCCATCTGTGACTGACATATCAGTGACTGTAACCAAAGCTTCACTTTGGTACCACTGTCACCAGCACAAATCACAACACTTAGGCCAGTCCAGAAACTGCAGGCAGCATCCAGCACATGCTGAGGGTTTATACCAGCCAAGAACTTTGTTCCAGACTGTAACTCAAGAACTTCATTCCCTTATTTTTCTTGAACAAAAAAGACTTCTGTTTCCCAAATTTGTTTATTTCACTGATTTCTAAAATGGATTTATGCATCTACCAAAAAAAAATTGAAATTAATCCCAACTGAAAACACTTATGTACAGACAGCTTTAAGTTTTTATCCACCCATGTTGCTGCTAAATACCAACACCTCCTTTTCAACTACAATACACAAAAAGAGAAGGGCATACAATGAAGCAGTAAATTTCTACCAGGAGTTAATTATTTTAACGATGGGAAAGAAAAAGAAAAGAGGTGTGGTTCATTTTTCTCATTGTTTTGTCTCCTTGGCACCAAAGTACAGCTTGCACTCCACATTGCAGGCAGAACTTACCCCCTTATCACAGGAGCCAGATCATGCTCACTGCTTGCTTAAAGGAAGTGACATCTTTGATTCAAACATCTCCTGCTGAGGTTAGAATCATTTACTAACCATGATTTCAACCAATGTCAAAGTTTGACACATTTACAACTACAAAAGTTTTGGTCTCTGCCTCAGAAGCACCCAGCAGGCAGACACAGGACAGGCTGCCCAGGAGGAGCCCACAGACAATGGCTGCGCATGCAAGGATGGCACTAGGAAAAAATCAACATCCAGCTGGAGCTAAAACTGACAAGGGATGCAGGGCAATGGGGTATGACTTGTGTACTGGCAGCAGAAAGAAGGCTAAGGAAGCAGCTCTCTCTGCTCAGGGGGCCTGGGGACCCGGTGACAAAGCACAAGGAAAAGGCTGACAGACCTTTTTTGCCCCAGTTTTCACTGGTAAGATCCACCCACAAGCCCCCCAGGCCCCTGAGCCCAGCAGCAGGGCCTGCTGGAGCAAAGAATTACCTCCAATGGAGGAAGATGAAGTTTAGAAGCACTTCAAGAAATTGGAAACACAATCTGCATGACCAGGTGGGATGTACCTAAGAATCCTGAGGGAGCTGGCCAATGTCACAGATACCACACTCTACCATTTTAAAGACCATGAGATTGGGAGAGGTTTCTTCTGATTAGATAAAAAGGCAAACATCACACCCAACTTCAAGAAGAGCAAGGAAAAGGATCCAAGCAACTACACATCAGCCAGCCTCACCTAAGTCCATGAGAGGATTATGGAGCAAATCCTCCCGGGAGCTATCCCTATGTACAAAAAAGACAAGAAGGTGATGGGGAATAGCTAGCATGGATTTAACAAGCGCAAATGATGTCTGACGAACACAAGAGCTTACTTCAAGGAGACAACTGGCTTAGCAGATGATGGAAGAGCACTGAATACAGAAGGCCATTAACAACAGCATCCCACAGTATCCCTACAGTCAAACTGGCGAGACAGGCACTGGTTAAGCGAGCAATAAAGCATTTTGGAATTTGACTTGACTGCTGGGCTGAAAGAACAGCTGTCAGCAGTACCAAGCCCAGTACAAGTAGTTACAGTCACATCTCCTGGGGATCACCACTGGAACCACCTGGACCAATCAGTGTCCCTATTAATCACCTAGATGATGGGACAGGGTGCATCCTCAGCAAGTTTCCAATGACACCAAACTGGGGGAGGGATCAGGGCTCCTACTCAGACAGACCTGGACACGCTGCAGAAAGGAACAGGCAAGGCTTGTGAACTTCAACAAAGGCAAGTGCCAGGCTCTGCATCAGCAACAGAACAATACCTGGTGACAAGACATGCTGGACACAAACCAGATAAAAAGTGACTTTTGCACAAAAAAACCTGGAGATCCCAACAGGCAAAAATTACAAAACAAGGCAGCAGCAGCAGAGGCAGCTGAGCACAGCCTGGGCTGTTTGCAGGAGTTCAGGCAGCAGGTCAAGGCAAGGATCCATCCCTCTGCTCAGCCACTGCACAAATGTGCCTGCAGCGCTGTGCCCACTTTGGGGCTCCCTGGTACAGGACTGTCACAGACACCCTGGAGCACATCCAGCGGCCGAGCTGGCCAGGCAGCAGGAGCACATGGTGTACAGTAAGAGGCTGGCAGAACTGAGTTTGCACAGCCTGGTCAAGAAAAGAACTCTGAAGAATCCTTTTTGCTGTCAGCTCTCTAATGGAAGGGTGAAGAAGAGAGGTCTAGATTCTTGGGATTGTGCACAGTGACACAAGAGGCAACAGACACAAGCTGAAAAGTAAATTCCAACTAGCTTAAAGGGAAGGAGGAAAAAATCACTCTAAGTGCTGTCAATTGCAAAAACAGATTACCTAGAAGGGTATTAAAGCCTGGAACAACCTTATCTAAATTACTCTTGCTTTAATTTAAGTAGCCATCTGGATAAGATGACCTCTAGAAGCCCCTTTCAACCTAAACAATTCTATTTCAAGAATTTATCATTTCATCTGCTTATGATTCTATTTCATAAACTTACCTTCAGCATTTTTTGCATCAGGTTTATTACTTTTAACAATGTATTTTAAAACTTCAGTTCTCCTGTACATACAGTAAGCCTTCATCTAGTGTGGTACACAAAAATGTAAATATCTCTTACCTACTTGCCCTTAGAACTTATTCCCTTCCTACTGCTGTGCTTCCCCCACAACCAGGGAATATGGTTTCAGCATCAGAACAATTCTGCACTTCTAAGCTTACTTGGTCTAAAAAAACCCACACTTTCTTCAATATCCTGACTCATGATACAGGGATGATTAGAGTAGGAAAGCAGAGGGCTGTGACCCATCTCACTTTGGGGCAAAAATTGTGTTTTCCTCTGTCCACTTAAAAACATTACAAATACTTCTGTCCCTGCTACTCTTTCCAAGAGTAAGAAAAATTCCACCAAAGGCACAATATAATAGAGGTTTTCCACAAGGGCCTTACTCATCTTTCAGAGTAATCTATTACACTAAGCAGGTTTTGGAACCCAATTTATGTATTTATCTCCTGCTTACAGTCACACCCAACCAACTACTTTTTCAGCTTCATAAAGTCCCCTCTGGGAAGACTTCTGATTCCAAAATTAAATGAACACCTTAAAAGCCACAGAGGTGGTTTTTAATAAGCTACACATTGGTTTTGTTCCTTTTTAAAGTCAGGAATACAAGAAAAAGGTGGCATAAATAATTTTTAAACTCTCTTCAAGCATGCCAGGCTTTGTTTATGAAGCAGGACTCGACAAAGAAGAAATAAACCCTTCAGCAACCCAGGTTAAAATAATGGCTCCTTTAACAGCTGTACCAGTACAACCTAATAAGACTGAGGCAGGAACAAACTGCCAAAGGTATGAACCTCAAAAAACATATCTTATCAAAATACGCTTGAAAACAACTTAACCTCCATGAAAAGGACACCTCCAGGAAGTTCCATGTTAATACTTGAAAGGTACATTTTTATTGTCACTTAATAGGTCAAAATTAAAGTTGATGGGGAGAGGCTGAGAGCTATTACAGGAATGATTAGTGCAGCTGGTGGTCCAAAAAGAAAAGAACCCTTCAGGGATGCATTTCCACACAGTTTTGCATTCTTCTGGTAAAAAGTGCTGCCTTTTTTTTTTTTTTTCCTTAATACCAGGATCAAAACTGCCAATAAAACATATCAGTCCATCGGGGGCACAAAATGGGCATAATCCAATGACAAATTCATCTAGGCTGGAAATCAGAATGTGTGCAATTACTAAGGTCAGTCAAGTCTGAAATAGCCTTCCAATTATAGTAGAGGTAATAGCAATATACAACTGATTCATTTTAAATTAGAGCTAAATAAATTTACAAAAACCCCTCACAATGCCCAAATCACCCTTTGAAATTAATGACTCACCAAGAAGTTCCGAGACAAGAAAGGATAAGCAAAGCAGAGAGAAGAAAACCACAGCAACTTCTGCAGACACATGGAGGAAAAACAGAGACACAGTAGTGGCCCTTGAATCCATTCAATTTGGATGAAAGTAAATAGAAAATTACACCACAGCTTCATAATCAGTCTAAGTCAGTACTGGCAGAAAAAAAAAAGAGCTCCAAACACACTTACTGCTACCTTCACCACAAGTAGCTTAAGCCAATCAAAAACACAAGGTAGCTTATTTTAGCAGAAGTGCCTGCTGCTATTAACTTACCAATTGTAAAAGGAGGACTCAACAAAGGGCATCACCCATCACACCCTCTGTGACTGTCCCAGCACTGCAGTTGTACCCTCTCCCCTACCCACACTCTGCTTCCTCCTCTGCACTGAGCCAGGCCAGAGAGCAGGGTCAGGAAGTTGTTCTAACCAAACGGTACCTCGGGGAGGAAAAGAAAAGTAGTACTACTTTTTGACTAGATTAGTTCTCTTAAGTCACCTCCTGGCTGTGAAAGTCCCTCTGATGAGGGAAGGAGCAGCCACAACTCAGACTGTCTTCAAATGCTAGGGAGCACACCAGGAGCACAGAAAGCCACATTATTTCCCGGACCTTTTCACAATCCCCTTACTAACATTAAAAAGTGATTCACAGATCAGGATTTTGTAAAGGACTGAAGGTTGTTTTTAACCAGGCAATACATTTCACTGCAACCACCTTAAGGCAAACACTGCAGAGCACTTCCAATAACTCTCTAATTTAGCTTCAATTTAAAATACCAAGTCAATTTGTGCTTACTGTAATGGTATTTACAGTCTTTTCAAGCTTAAACTGCAAAGTAAGCTCTTAATCATATCATTAATACCATCTAACCCACATAAACATAGCTGGCTACAATCCTACTTAAAACCTAGGCACAGGCATAATTTGCAGAACTAACCTTATACCACCAGCAAATCTCCATAAGATATGGAGATGAGTCAGTCTCAGGACACTCAGGATTTTGGCTTGTATCACAGAGATTTGGTTAAATAAAGCCACAGTACCTTTCCTGAATTTAAAGGGATAAGAAAATGTTCTCTGTAACATCACCAAGACTTCCCTCTGGAAACGGAAAGCACAGCTGCCCTTCCCAAAGTTTTAGCTGAAAATCAACATGAGTTGTGAGACTAGAGCTCGACATTGATAGAGAAAAGCAATGCTTACCTAAGCAAGCTATTTCGTACTTGTAGCTGGATTTTTCTCAGTCTTAAAGGGCTGACACTTTAAATCTTTTTTTTCCCCCAGTCTTATGCAAAAGGATGGAGTCACACATGCACGCAGCTGTGAAATGCGCTAGGCTATGACTTATTTACAACACCATCAAAACCAGGCAGCTTTAACAACACGGCTTTGAGAGTGATAGCAGTAACCAAGTACACACGACACTGCGAGAGCTTACACACGAGGGGAGTTACTAAGACCATTTAATTGAGTGTCATACCTGCTTCAGGTGGTTTCACCAGGTTTTCAAGTACTTTCATCTAAAGACAAGGGGGTTTGTACCAGCTCAGAGTTAGGGAGAGACGAACTGTAGAAGAGGGCTTGTAAAAACATATAGATAGGAAAGAAAGAAAAAACACAAAATACAAAACAAAACGTGGATAAATCAGAGCTACGCAGACGGCACAGATTTAGGACAGCAGTTTGCTAAGTCCTGGCTCTTGGGAAGTGACTTCACTTTTCCCAAGGAGGAGGAGGCAGGCAGATGAGCACTTCCACAGCGCTTTCCCTTCCCTCACCACAAAAACAACTTTATATTTTAAAGCCCACACTCCGCTCCGGCTCCGCTCCTCGCGGTGCTGTCCCAGGAAACTCCACACACATACATACACAGGCAAGGAAAGGCAAGAAAAGACAAGGCGAGGCAGCAGCACCAGCACCCCCTGAGGGCCCAGCACCACCTCGGGTCAGCGACCGCTGTCACCCGCCACCCGGGCCGGCCCGCCGGCTCGCTCCCCCCCGCGCGGGTCCCTGAGGGAGCGGCGACCTTCCCGCCTCGGCCCCTCACGACACCCCCCTCACAGCGCTGCCCTCCCCGCGGCGGGGCAGGCCCGAGGCAGCGTCCCCGTCTCTCACCGGTGCCCCGAGCCGCGCTCCCCGCGCAGCCGCCTCAGCGCCGGCACAGCGCCGGCCACATTCCGGCGCCGGGCAGGGGGCGGGCGGGTGCGCGCGCACGGCGGTGCCGCGACGGGGCGGGGCGGAGGGAGGGGCGGGGCCCGCAAGCACAGCCACAGCTACAGCCCGGCCCGGGGAGCGGGCACAGAGCCGTGGCATCCCGGACCGCTTTGTGTTGGAAGGGACCTCAAAGATCATCTCGTTCCAACCCCCCTGCCATGTGCAGGGACACCTTCCACCACCCTAGGTTGCTCCAAGCCCCGTCCAACCTGGTCTTGGACGCTTCCAGGGATGGGGCAGCTACAGCTTCTCTGGGCAACCTGTGCCAGGGCTTCACCACCCTCACAGCCAAAAATTTCTTCCCAATATCCAATCTAATCCTGCCCTCTGTCAGTGAGAAACCGTTCTCTCTTGTCCTGTCACTCCAGGCTCTTGTAAATAGTCTTGCCCCCCACCTTTCCTGTAAGTTCCCTTCAGTTACAGCAAGGCCACTATCAGGTCACCCCAAAGCTCTCTTCTTCAGGCTGAACTATCCCAACTCTCCCATCCTTTCCTCACCGCAGAGCTGCTCCAGCCCTCTGATCATCCTGGTGCCTCCTCTGGACCCTCTCCAATAGCTCCATGTCCTTCCTGTGCTGGCCCCCAGGGCTGGAGGCAGCTCTGCAGGTGGGAGTCTCACCTGAGGGGCAGAGCTACAGAATTCCCCGCCCCCCCCGCTGTCCATACTGCTTTCGATACCTCCTCTCTCCCACCCGTCAGAAAGCGTCCAGCAAGCACCCAAACATGTCCAAACCTTCGCCTGCAACTGAAGGACAATGAAAGCAACTTATAAATCACGGTGCTCTTTAGGAAAAAAAGGACTTTTTTATGCTTGCCTTCAGATTTGTACCCCAGTCTCACCAAGCGGTAGACTTGTTTATTTATCAATGGTGGTTTGGTGTGGTTAAACAAATGTTTAAATAGTGAATATATGTCTATGTTTAATTAAATATCAACATTGTTTATGTTCAATAAAATATGTTTAAGTAATGAAAGCTTGTCTTGTTGGGGGTTTTTCCCTCTTTTTTTTTTTGGTCTTGTGTGTGAAACAAATTACATTTGAATTAACCACAACATTTACACAGCTTGTCTGTACTCTTCCCATTTCACATGTGGATCAGCAAAACCTTAAGGAATGTCAGACCACAACCTTCACTAAAACAACTTCATTGTGGAAGGCAACAGGCCATGTCCGGGACTCCAGGACAGCCAGAGTGCCTGTATGGGCGCTGTTCTTAGGCTGTTTTCTTGTCACTGAGGATCAAGAGGTTTATTTGCTACATGGTCTTTTTTTGCCCTGTATTACGTAACAAACTCATATCGAAGCTGGCAAGGCAAGCAGACAAAGAACATTTCCCAGAGAAAAAAAAACAGGACTGTTTGACCAGCCCCCCCACTTTGTTGTCATTACTATTTGTCTGCAGCTAGTGTAAATTAAATTATCTTCAGATTATTTTTATCACACCACAGGGTTCACATAAACCACAAAAGCATAGGGAAAGAAGAAGAATTCGAGGGGAAGAGGAAAATGATTTTACTGAATATTACAATAGATGAATAATGAGAAAAAAGTCTCCCTGGCACTGTGCTTAGGCACTGCACGCTGGTGTATGAATGTAGGTAATAAACAGGAGGAACTGAAAGTCATTCTATTCATAACCAGAACTATGAATAAATTATCGTAACTGGTTATTGTTATGGAAATAGAGAGTTTGTTCAGGAAGCCTAGGTAGGAAAAAAGGAATGTCAGGTACAGAGTAAGTGACAATATTTGGACAATGGCAGAAATACAGAGAACAGTGTCACAGCAAAGATCCATTAGCAACCTACAAATGAAAAAGATGAAGTGCATGGTGCTTTAATTAGAATAAAAACATCCAAAGCATATGAATTGGTGATAATGAGACAAAAAAGCAGGGCACCTATGCTGAATGGAATCTGGGAGGCTATACAGGTGCCAGTGGTCATTAAGTTACTGACTTCAAAAGGGATGGAAGGAAAATCAAACCAATGGACTTGAAGAAAGTAAGTTCCAGTAAAGTCACCGTTTGAATGGCAAACGCCACTGTAGCAAATTAAGGAAAAGCACACGTCTGGAAAGGTTTCCATTTCCCAGAGAATCAACACTAAGGCTGCAACCTTTGTTGCACCTTCACTGCATTGCGGTGAAAAAGCAAAAGAGGAATGGAACAGTCTGTCTAAATTCAAATAGTTCAATGGCTTGCACCTTTTGAAAAAGCAAAATCCAGGTTGAACCGTTAAAATCAAAAACAAGGCAATTGTTGTAAGATGTAGGGAAAATCCACAAAGATTAACATACAATATGAGCTAAAACTATCAAGGAGCTATACAGAAAGCTTATGTGAAAGACTGTTGGGGAAAGACTTGCTCTCAGGTGGGCAAGGAAACAGTTCCCAAGTCATGTGAAGAAAACCAAAGCCTCGCGGTTTTGACTTTGCTCTTCTCCCAAATGTCAGCTGTAACCAGGTGGTTAACAAGGGAAGAGAGTAGTCCCAATCCAAACACAGCCCCACACCAGCTACTATGAAGATAACTAGCTCTACTCCAGCCAAACCCAGCACATGTTAACAACATACAAACAAATGACCCAGCTAAACTAAGGAAAGAAACAAACTATTCAAGTAAGATGCTTACAGAAATCATCTGCAATTTTAGACAACACATTTAGAAATACAGTTAAGTAACCTCAAAGCTATTAGCAATTTCCTTCAAGAACTCAGAAAAGATAAGCGAGATTCCATGAGACCACCAAAAAGGAAACAGTGCCTACCCTAAAACAGAAAAGGGTGGGAATCAGAGGCCAGTCAGCTTTATTTTGTATCAGGCAAAATACTGGAGGATACTATTAAGCAAATTATTTGTTAGGCCTCGGATTATAAAATGAATAGTAATCAACAATAGCATCTCAAAAGCAGATTATGGAATCTTGACTGAAGCAAGGCTTCTGAGGATGTATCATCTAACGCTCTCCTAAGCAGGATCGAGGAGCACTGGCTACACAAAACTTAGGTGAAATGCTTAGAAAATGGCACTCAGAAGCAGTGTCAAGTAAGTTTGCAGTAAGTCCTCCAGATGCTTTACATCCTGAGTCCTGAACTGCTTCTGTGAGGCAATAGGATAGGGAATATTTTTTTCATATTTGCAGAGGACCTCCTGTTCAGGTGCGAGCTGTAAGCATTTTGGAAGATGTAATTAGAATTGAACAAATCATGATGAATTGAAACAAAGATCTGAACTAAAGAGGATGTAATTCAATGAGGTGAGAAACTATTATGTATAGCAGTGAATAACTGGCTGCAAAAGTGTGATCTGGAGACAAAATGGTGAAGCAGTTACTTTACAGAAAATCTTGGTTCACAGCAGTTCACAAATAGAAAGTGAGTCAACAGTGGTGTTGCAAAAAATGTGACTAAGCTACTGAAATGTAGGCAAAGGCTGTAAAACACAAGAGTGAAAAAATTCTTCTGCTCCACTGAGCTCAAAAAGGCTGTCATGAAGAACAGAGCTCGGTTTTGGGCATCTCCGTTCAATTACAGAGATCTCTGGGGAGAATGCAAAGAACTACCAGGACCCTGGACAGCTTGACCTTGAGTTGTACTGAAGCATGACTGAAAGAAATTCAGTTGGATATCTGAACTGGCCAAGACATACCCAAGCCTATAAAAATAAGAGAATTTGTGTAAAAAAAAAGCAGTGTGTATGTATACAAAAGGGAATATGCACACCAGCACAACTGTTTGAAACCTGAAATAACTCTTTGCTGCATAATGGAGTCTCAAGCTCAAAAATTTAATGAGACTTACTCTTTTTAGCCTAATGAATTCCTCATCTGCCTAATATCCTGAGGTGCAATAAAAAGCCTGAAGATGCTATGGGGTCTGTGAGGATTATGGGACTGTAAGTGCTATGCGGTCTGTGAGGGTTTGGGGGGCTCTGGGGGCTATTTGGTCTGTGAGGCCTATGGGGTCTGTGAGCCCTGTGGCAGCTATGATGGTTTGAGGTTTGTATGGCTATGGGGCCTGTGAGGCCTGTGGTGATAATGGACCCTACAAGGTCTATGGACCTATGTGGCCTATGGGGCCTCTAAGGCCTGTGGGGCATATGGAACCTGTGATGACTATGGGGCCTGTGAAGCCTGTGAGCAATATCGGACCTATGGTGCCTATGAGGCCCATGAGGCCTATTGGGCTTGTGGGGCCTATGGGGCTCATCAGGCCTAGGGTGCCTATAAGGCCTGTGGGGCTTATATTGTGGCATATAGAGCTTGTGGGGCCTGTGAGGCCAAAGGGATCTATGAGGGCTATGGGTCTATATGACATATGGGCCCTGTGAGGACTACAGGGCCTATATGGCCTATAGGGTCCATGAGGTCAATAGGGCCAATGGGGCTTACTAGGCCCATGAGGCCTATTGGTAGTACGGGGCCTATGGGGCCTGTGAGGCCAATAGTGCTTTTGGGGCCTATGGGGCCTATATGGCATATGGGGCCTGTAATGTCTGTGGAGCCTATAGTGCCTGTGAGGTCTATGGGGCCTATGCAGCTTATGGGACCCATTGGGCCTGTGAGACCTATGAGGCCCATAGGGTTTATGCCTGTGAGGCCATTGGGGCATTTGAGGCCTGTGGATCCCATTCGGCTTGTGGTGTCAATAGGGTCCATGAGGTCTATGGGGCCTTTTAGAGCATTTTCGGTTTCTTGATTGACCTGAAAACTCACACTCTCTGTATCTGGTCCTGCTGGCTGGATCTTCACACTGCACACGCGTTGCTAGTGATGCCCTCCAAGCTCAGCTAAAAACTGCACTCTGGGACCCATGAGGTGTATGGGGCCTATTGCTCCTGTGAGGCCTATAGGGCCTATGGGGCCTCTGTGCCCATGAAACCTAAAGGGCCTATGGAGCTTATTGAGCCCATGAGACCTAAGGGGCTTATGAAGCATATCAGGTCTATGGGGTTGGTAAGGCATATGGGGGCTTTGTGGCCCATGAGGCCACTTAGGCCTATGGGGACTATGGGACCAATATGGCATATGGAGCCTGTGAGGCCTATGGTGTCTACAGGGCCTATGGCATCTGTGAGGTCTATTGGACCTAAAAGGTTTGTGGGGCCCATGAGGCTTATGGGGCCTGTGGGACCTATGGGGTCTAAATAGCCCATAAGACTTTGGGGCCTATGGAGCTATGAGGCCTGTGGGGCTCATGAAGCCTATAGGACCTTTGGGACCGTTTAGGCCTGTGAGGTCTATGGGGCCTATGAGGCTTATGGGGTCCGTGAGCCCCATATGGCCTATTTGGCCTATGGGACCTATGAGGCCTGTGGACCTATGGGGCTTGTGAGGCCTATGGGGCCTATAAGACCTAAGGGGCCCCATAGGCCCATGAAACTTATGGAACCCCTGGGTTGTGTGAAGATCATTGGGCCTATGAAGCCTATGGAGAGCTCATGAGGCCTGTGGGGCCTATGGGGCCTGTGAGACCTATGGGGCTTGTGGGGCCTATAGGGCCTATGGTGCTTATGGGGCCTATTTGGGGCATATGAGGTCATATGGGGCATATGAGTATGGTTGTTTCAGGGGCAGTAGACTCCTAAAAGAGAATGACAGTTCTTTCCCACGGGAAGGCAAGCCTGTAGCCCCAGTGTTTCAGGGGCAGATGTTAGGTGGGGGAGTGGAAGGCTTTTAGACAAAGTTTATTGGAGAAGTCCTGCCATTGAGTCATGTGGTGCAGAAAGGATTCCCCTGCTTTCTAAACTCCTTCTAAGGGAGGAGCCTGGGTGTGACTGGATCCCACCTCAGCCTCAGAGTTTGTCAATGGTTTGCACTGTTTGCATGGAATGTAGTAAGCAATATTAAATGCAGCATTATATGCAAGTAATTACTGATTTTGGTATGAAACATTGTTTCAATTTATGAATTTTTGGAACGGTTAATATCCTCATGTGTTGGGTTAAGTCCACTCGTATCTATACATGTGTATATAATGAATACCAACAAAGTAAGCATTATAATGATAGGGTGTAAGTTGTTCCTACCTGCTCAGCGTATTACTCCAGTCACGGTCCTTTGCTCTGAATACGGGGAGGAATCTTCTCCATCCACTGTGGCAACCAGAGTGAAGGCACAAACATCCCAAAGCAATGCTGTGGAAAAGTCATATACACACTGCAAACCTGTTGAGACAAAACACATACAAATATTAATCAAAGCCATTGCAATCTTACTCAAATTATCTAGTACCTTAACAATACTGATGGAGGTTCTTAACACTATGTAAACAAATTTCAGTTAGAGTAGCTATCCATCTTTTTGAAACTTTTTTAGAAAAAAATGTTTTTGTCAGATTTATTAGGATCCATGGGGGTTGATCAGAGATATTTAACCTCCTATATCAACCAGAAAATTCAAAGGTTGTTTTCTTAGTCCTACTGGTAAGTAGGTATGGGGCCCATTCTACTTCAGGCTCTTCTGTGGTAACCTGCAATTGGGAGGCTTCATTTGGGAAGCCCAACAAGGTATAAGGACTAAGTAAGAAAGCCTGTGTTTACATGGGGAGAGAAACTCTTCCCTGTTGTCAGTGCATGTACACTGTACTTAATAGTGTATCTGTGACAGAACCCCTGACCCTCAAGGCAACCCCTTCATCTGCAAGTTCTGAAGAATAAGAAAATTGGAAGTTGTGCTGGAAATTGTTTTCTGAGGAAAACATTCATGACTTTGCTGTTGGTAAGATCTGACACCTAAAAAGGCAGCTGAGCAGCAAAGGGTATGAGATTCAAGTTTAAAAGAGCACAGATCTCTCACAGAGAAAAGATGAAAAATGAAGGGTAACCAAGCAGTTCTTGTCTGCTAATGTGATGAGGCAGACTCCATGATCCGAAGGGTCTTTTCCAACATAAATGTTTCTGTGCTATGGTTTGTATCTCTCTGGTTTTGCCCTTTTAGCAGCTGACATCAAAAGGCTGACACTTTTAGAATCTTAATATTGCATTTCCAGTATTCTCCTTTCAATTTGTGAGCTTGAGAAGTACAAGATAAAGCCATTTTGTTTCAGGCTCTGCCTCCTGACCCTTGTGAGTTCTAGCTGCTACACCTGAGAGATCTGTGAATGACTATGTTTGCCCTCCAGTGGTTTTCAATGCTTGACTCATCTCTGTAGGGTAGAAACAGTTTCATCTTGTCTATTTAATATGCAAATAAGTACATACATGTGTAGGTGCTTTCTGTGGAAGAAAATCCAAGGAGAAGGTGGGGGGTTTGTACGAAAATAGAGGACACTCCTTTTTTACTTTTTTTTTTTTTTTCAGAGCACTGCATGTTAATGGAAACAGTGATAAGAAAAACTGCTGCCTGGGAGAGACTGTGATAAACTGCCACATAAACAACCTTCTGATATCAAATTGCTGAACTGAAGTCCAACTACAGGCAAGTTATAAAGACTGACCACTTCATGAGGAAGATGAATAACTTACTTTCTGGCTCATGTTTTTCATGCAGGGAGCACATGTCTGCCTAGCAGAGCCACGACAACACCACTGCCCCCAAAAGCATTGAGGACAATAAGACTGGGGATCTGTGGCCTCATGTACGAGAACAAGAAAGTGTGCTTCTCAAAATCATTGGTGTTTTGCCCATACCATAGCTTTCCATGTGCCTCAATGAGCATGTAAACAATATCTATTCATTTCTGAAAACTGATGACACTCTTTCTGAAATAAAATTCGTATCTTAAAATGTATATACAAACATATAAACAATATCTATTCATCTCTGAAAACTGATAACACTCTTTCTGAAATTAATATCTTAAGACTGTATATACAATGTAAACTCCATCTGTGCTCACGGCATGTTCTATTCCTTTCACTGCTGTTTCTTTAGCAATTATACCAGTAGCTTACGTAGAAAAATAACATCAAAAATAGTTAACTAGCCAATCTGCAAACACTATCTCTTTCTGTCTGGAAAAGAGAGCTAATTTCACTTTTAGTTACTATTTTTCATTCAACTTAGTGATTCGTTTTAGTAATTTTCCTTTTTCTTCTGTAAATGCTGCCTCCTTCACCTTCTGGAATCAAAGAAGCATCATATGACATGCCAGATTACTGATGCCTTCAAGCAATCTTGAAAGAATATTTTATTAATAATAAAAGATATCAACTTCTTTTTACAAAACTTGTGTTCTTTTTAAGCCAGTTAAAAAATAAAGTAAGTAGTTGAAATGTCAAATTAAAAAAAATTATCCTTGAAGTTTAGGATTAACGATGTAATTCTTTGTGAAAATTTACCAAAACCAAAAGAACATACACAACAGGAATAATTTGTACTGTATGCTTACAATTCAGAAATTTCAGCACTTCCTGCTGAAATTGAACTGCTGGAATGGTGTGTAACAGCTTCTGACCAGCACAGTAATGAGAGAGAGAGGAAACTGTCCCGAAAAGAAATTTTAAAGTGGAGGAGGAAATTCTTATCAAAAAGGTAGGGGTTTGTGTGTGTGAGAATGTGCTTGTCAAAGAAGACATGATATGTAGAATCTGGTAAAAGAATTACATCAACAACATCCTTTTTAAAAACTGCTACAATTGAGATCTGAAAAAGCAGCTACTTAAGGTCCACACTAATATAAAAACACTTACACTTGCTTTATGTAGTTATTCATAAGATGAAGATTAGCTAAGGCTGGTCCTTGATTCTCCTGTGGGAATTGTTGGAAGATGCACTAGGGAAGTCTTGTTTCAGGTGTTCTCAAACCAAACCAGTACAGAACTTGGAGTCTTTCTGGGTGATACTAAGCAAGGAAAACTCCAGGAAATAATCAGCACGTTTTCTTTTACTGCAGAAATGGGATGCGACTACAGAGATGTAAGACAGTCCCACTTTTTACTTGTAGTAAGAGTCTTTTACCTGGGAAATTCAATTGGAAAAATTACTCAGCTAGCAGTTTAGTCATAATGTAATTGCTGTAATTTGCATGAGTGTGGAGGACACACAAGGTCTAGAGGCTGGAACAGGAGACTAGACCATGGATTTATTCCTCATCTTGCCACTGCTTGTTTGTGAACCTGAAAAGTTGCTTAACCTTTCTAATTTAGCATCCCCTGCAAAGTGAGAGTAAAGCTGTGGTTTTACCTGCAGCTAAACAAAGCTACTGACTTGCTGTAGAGAACCTGTGCTGATTGTATCACCCTATCTATCTCTTATTTCCTCCAGTTTTACTGTACACAAGGGAATCTGCCAGAAAGGAACAAAAATTGCATTGCTAATTTATGTGGTTTGCAGTTTTATGCACACACACACACTGGAATTCTTATAAAACATAATTGTCTGTATAATTTAGCATCTCAACTCATATATTACCTTCCTAAGCTCAATGAAAGGCTGCTGTAAAATGTGATGCAGCAATATTATGAAGGAAAAGAACAAGTTTCAACCTAAATATCACTGAAAGAAGGAAAATAAATAAAGGGTCGTAGTTCTGCTTTTCTGTTAAGACAGAACAGAAAAGGAAACAAATCAAGGAAGTGCAAGATAAAGAGGTGGCAGCATATGGCACTTGGCAGAGGCTCTTGCCTCTGCCTGGGGGGATTCATAGGCCAAGCAGATGGTTATTTCAGCAGAGGGCACCAGAACAACAAGGATGTGGAGTGGCACTGCCTCTGACTTGCTCTGCCTAGTGGGTCTACAGACCTGCTATGCTGCAAATTCTTGTACTTTATATTGCTTCAAAGTTTTTATCACACGGAGAGAGATGTACTGAGTGACACCGGAAGCTCTGGGATTGAAGCAAAGCAGGCAAGTACATGTAAGCAAAAAGGCAGTAAGGAGCACCATGAGAATCCGGGGCACGAACTACTGAGTCAGCATTCTGCATCCCTAAATGCCCGTGGGAGGAGGAGGATGAGATGGGACAGTTAAGTAAGTGAAACTTCTAATGAGAAACCATCAAGGTTTCTTACTACCTTCCTTTTAATTTATTTTTTCCACAGCAGCTGCAGCCAGAGGGTATATTTACATAAGATATTTTTCATTCCAAGTAGCTTGAAAACACAAACATTAATAACTGCACTGATATTCTGCAAATTTATTATGTACAACATCAAAGAACTGCAAAAAGTTTTCAAACAAATCTGATATTTCGTGAGTTACAGTATTATTTGTTTGTGGAAATTGAATGTTTGGGAGAGAAACAGTCATGAAGGAACACTGATTTTTCCCACATACACTTCACATTCCTTTAGATCCTTCAGGCTTCTCTTGCAGAGAGGAGATCTAAACCTTGCCTGTTATGGCGGAGATACTGAGCATGTCCTCCCCCAGTGGAAGGTCCTATTTTGCTACCATTTTTGCTACGTATTTTAAAATAAGCATATACAACTAGCTCTCATAGTTGCATCTGTATCCCATGGGCTTGGATGATAGTCAGCATACTCTTTAATAAATATTGGAATTTTTTGAAATTATTATGTTGAACAGATATGGTCTCCTGCTTTAGTCAGTGGAATTTCATAAAAGTGCAAGAATTCGTGTTTTGTCAATGTGATGCACATATGAATGCAGCAGATTTTTGTTATCTGTGGCCTATATGCAAGAGTCTTGGCTGTGTGAAATAACAAGGACATTTTTACATGTTTGCAGCCACCCGGATAAATACTTCATTCTTGCCTTTCATTCTGATATCACAGGTTTCAAAATGAGAATCTTTCCATTATTATCAGCTTTACCGCTCACGTTGACAACTAAAATAGCAAACAGAAACATTGCCAACACATTTTAAAAATATGTATTTCTTTTTATAAAGACAGTTATTCTTGTACCAGAGCTCTGTATCAGTTTTATATGAAAGAGTAGTATAAAAACTGAATGGTGAAATGACACTATTCGACAGTTTCACCGGTGTTTTACCTATTTCTCTCAGTCATACGGGCTAAAACAGGGAGTCATTTTTAAGGCATAATCTGAAGAACATTCTAGGGTGGCCACAAATGTCAAATCCTAGAACAATGCCTACACATTTTCCCCTCTTGGATGGGAAAAAAAAAAAAGGAATTGAAAATTGAGACTATATGTGGTAGAATCAAAACTAACTCCTGTGGGTTTTTAAGTACATAAAAGGAAGAACAATGTAAGTGGAGATAAATTGCAACAGATTTAATGATAAGCTGAAATGAGATTTGAAAGCAGTAATCCTAAAGAGAAATGCTGTTTTGTGCTACATATGCTAAAGCAGTGTGTCACGCAGGAAGAAGTGCTGTGTAACTGTGGAAAGCAGACATTAAAATTAATACAGCTACCTAGTGGGATCAGTTCCCAAGGAGAGAACAAGCTCATCTACAAATTTCTGACCTTTTAGAAAAGCGAATAAAGAATAAGCATTAGAAAAGTGTGACTCTGATGGAGGTGTAAAATGGGGTTTGAGAATTAAAGTAGTCATCTTTGCAGTATTACATAATAGGAACCATAGGCGATTTCAGATCCCACTTCTTTAAATTTCGACAACTGTGGTAACCTATGTTGTAATACTGCAAAATATTGTTAATATGTTAATACTGGTGATGGAATTAAATGCTGAGGGAAAAAAACCTATCTGAAAACTAAAACCTTTCCACAAAACAGGAACCATACACAGGAACCAAGTATAGAAAGTGGTAGAAGTTCCTAGATTGGAGTATTAAAACCCAGTCTGAATGGAACACCAGAACACGATGTACAATCCTCTGCTAGAAACCAGAAAGTATCAGGTTGTCCTCAGCCTTGACCATTTCTAATTTCTGTGACTTTAAACCAAGTTTTACCATTTTAGCTCCTAGTGCCATCTTCTGCTTCTGATCAGGACTCTTGTAACTCCAACAAGGTTCACATTTCTAGTGTGGCATTTGGGAGAGGAGTCTGCAAAAGATGGCAATTGCTGATTGAAAATTTTCCGTAGTATAGAATCTCAGAATGGTTTGGGTTGGAAGGACCCTAAACCTCATCCAGTTCCACCTCCTGCCATGGGCAGGGACACCTTCCACCAGGTTGCTCCAAGCTCTGTCCAACCTGGCCTTGGACATTTTCAGGGATGGGGCAGCCACAGCTCCTCTGGGCATCCTGTGCCAGGGCCTGCCCACCCTCACAGAAAGGAATTTCTTCCTAATATCCAAACTAACTCTGCCCTCTGTCAGGTATGTACAATTTTAAATTAGAGTAAATAGGGTGAAAAGAGTACTTAAATTGATCTAGAATAACGTGCAGATACTGCTTAATAGTTCATTTCTAAGAGAAAGGACTGATTAGATAGGAATATAATGATTCAGATTTGATTTTTTTAAAATTTTTAAATATCTTACTGCAGTTTTCCAATTGGTTATATGAAAGATTGTGCTTCAGGACAAAGACATAATTTATACAGCCATTAAGAACAAGTAGTATTAAGGTTTCATTGGGGCATTGTAGAAAGTATAACAATGCCAATAAAATGATAAAAATATAATAATGTACTAATGTGTGATCATCCCCAACTGAATCTAGCTAATTTTGATATTCTTGATTAAATTGTTCATTCAGCTACTTAACGTGGTGATGATGGTACTCAGGATTATGATGTTTACATTGCTTGTTGGTAGATTTTTAAATCATTCCTGTTAATCTTTTTGAAGCAACAATATAAGTCATGTTTAAGATTGACACTTCCATGTTAAACTTCCACATTTATGATAGCATCACAGAGTGGTTTGGGTTGGAAGGGACCTTCAGGCTCCTCTGTTTCTAAACCCCCTGCCATGGGGGCACTAGACCAGGTTGCTCCAAGTCCCATCCAATGTGGCCTTGAACACTTCCAATTTTCACTTCTTTTGTAACTCACGGTGAGGGTCTTGCTAAGTGAAAAGTGGTCTTTGTAAATATGTTACCTTCTAGTGAATATGGTAAGAAAACCCATTTTCAGACATTAATAGCTGTTCTTAATATTATTTTATTTAAGCACTAATCCTTGATAAGCATTAGGCTTGTTTTGATGGAAAAAACTAAATAATAAAGATGATTGCTAGTGTCAAATTGATAGAAATAACACTTCTGGTTACTACCACCACATTTCTTGTAAAATTAACATGAAAACCTGTCTATGGTCAGTACAAAAGTCAGAATTAGGAGCGGGAGAGTAACCTCTTCCTCTGTAGTTTTTCCCTGTGTGTAAGAGTTTAGCGCTGTGATTTATTTCCATGTTGCGTCTGGATGTCATGACCCACCTTCCTTTTGCAGGTTGCTGTCTCGGGTCCCTGGCTCTGGGCCTGGCTACTTCTGACCTGACATTGTTCAAATTGTATTTTGAGCTCATGAAATGCTGCAGTTCGGATATTGAACTGAATACACTGTGAGCTCCTCACAGTGTTAAGAGTGGAAATAGAAATGCAGTGATTCCATACACAGCATCTCACAAATTGGCCTCACACCAGGATAGAGCCCACAGAGCCTCCAGCTGGGCACAGCCATGACACTGAATGCTATTTTTGGTCTTTAATTTGAAAGTAAATATGGATAAATTCCTTAGTATTTTACACCATATTCACAGCCTTGTAAATGGGCATCAAGTTGATGCTACCTTCAAACATCCTGATGGTAAATAATTAGCTCTTTTAACATTTTAAAACTATCAGTCGGTATGTGCTAAGTAAATGCTACCAGTCATTATGAATACCTGGGAGGTATTTTTTAACTTGGTTTTAAAATTTCTTCAGTATTTCAACTAGTTCTGACACTCCAATACAGGAAGGCTTGGTGGATCTCCAAACATCTTACCTGTGGTGTTGGTTACAGTGTGTGCTGCAGCAAATAAAGCTACGGGGGCCTTTCTCCAGCAGCGAGCCCAGCTCTGTGTCTTCCCCCAAGGCTGGCGGGCACAGCAGCAGGGGCTTTGCCCTGCACGGCTACCTAAGCGGGAACAGTTTAATTCGTGTTATTTTCCCTGCAAGTCAGAAAATTACCCAGCCCCAAGAGGTGCGATGGCGGCAGCGGCGGGGAGGATGAGGGGAAGGGCAGCGATCGCCAAAGGAGGAGGCTCCTGAGGGAGAGAAAATGGCGCGCGGGGCCCCTCAGGAGGCTCCCAAAGCACTGAGCGCCCCTCGGGCGACACCCGGCGTGTGAAGAGCCACCACCTCCGCCCTGAAGTGAGGAAAAGATGAGGTGACAGAGCGAAAAACACCCCGAAGGAGCGAGAGAGGACAACGGGAAGCGCGCCGTGGCCCTCACGGAACGCGGGGCGGGCGACAGCTCCCCTACCCCGCCCAGCCCTCACGGCGCTCCAGCCCTCACAGAGCTGCAGCNCGGGAGCGGCGGCGGCGGGGCGGCGGCGGGCGATGGCGGCGCTGCCCCGGGGCCCGCGGGCTCTGCCGCAGCAGCAGCAGCAGGGCGCTGCCTCAGCCCCCCTGTGCCGCAGCTGAGGGGGCCCGTGGGCGCTGCGGGGAGACCGGCCCCGCGTGGTGAGTGCGCCGCGGCAGTGCGGGGAACAATGGGGCGGGAGGGCTCTGCCCGCCTGGCCGAGGAGGGAGNTTGCCCCGCCCAGCCCTCACGGCGCCCCAGCCATCAGGGAGCTCCAGCCCGTGACTCGGCTCTTTCTGCCCATCCCGCCCCAGCCGCCCGAGGGTGTGGCGGGCGCAGGAAGGGGAGGGCGGTGTGGGGAGGAGGAGGGAGGCGGTGAGGGGAGCAGCCGACGCACAAGATGGCCGCTGCGGGAGCGGCGGCGGCGGGGCGGCGGCGGGCGATGGCGGCGCTGCCCNGGGCCTCGGGCTCCTGCCGGGCTCCATTTCCGAGCGGTGCGGGGAAGGCAGAGAGGGGCTGGGGCCGGGCTGGGCGCGGGGAGAGGCGGCATCGCCTCAGGCTGCGGCCGCCGAGGGACAGGCGGCTTCTGTGTGCGCCCCGCGACTGCTCCTGTTTTACCGGGGGCTCTGCGTGCCCGGAAAGATAAGAAAACTCCTCCCCGCGTCGTGTCGAACCACAGTAATGGGGGAATTAATAGCAGAGGCCCCCGTTCGAGGGACAACCCCCCCCGCCCGGCCCTGGCTGTGGCTCTTTTGTCTGTGGCGCCTGAGGGGAGAGCGAGGTGGCCTCGGCTCGCCCTGGCGAAACCGCGCAGGAGCTCCCCTGACTTTCACTAGTTTTTCCACCCTGGCGTTGTTTTGGCTATTGGATTGCGGGTAGGGTTTCGTGCCGGCAGTGTGGTGTGGGTATTAGCTGCTTTTTAATGGGCTTGGGTGGTTGGCAGTGTCCTGGTGTCGGGTTTTGTCCTCAAAAGCCATTGTGAGGCTTGTGCGTTTTTGGAACAGGGAGCTAATGCGGGTTTTTTCCCCCCCTCCAGGAACCGGCAATGTTTAATTTTTCTCTGCATGCCTTTTTCATCAAAGTAGTTTTCTTACTGTTATTAATTTCCAGCAAGTGTGAATGACAAATCGTCTGTCCCTCCGGTGGTAGCTACTGTTTTCTGGGTGTTTTTGTCATATTGAAAATGGCTGAAGTGGGGCAAAGAAATTGAAAAATTTGCAGAAATTATTAAAAAGTTCAAAGTAGTCTGGGCTGTTGCTGAGCTGCTTTAATCACTGTAACTGGTTTAGCAATGCTGTTGTCTAATGACTCTGCTAGAAGAGAAATGCAATTGTTAACTTCACCATTTACATTTCAAGCACAGAGGTGTTAGAAAACACAGCAGTAGTAGGAAGCAGAAATTAATGTGTTCCTAAACGTACCTTTTCTTACCCCTTTCAGGCTTATAAGGACGTGGAGAGCGTTAATTTTATCAGCTATAAATGTCTGTATTGCTGCATTTGAAGTCAGTGAAGCTAATAAGGGACTTCATAGCTGTATAAATAACCCCTGTTCCAGGAGCAGTGTGTACCTTATTGACAATTTCTAAGCTTCACCAGGAGCACCGTGGCTTGCTTCAGTGCATTAATACACAATGCTGATATGAAATTATGGTTTCCACTAACATAAATAGAAGCAGACGTTATCAGGCACCTTTTCTTTTCCCAGGGATAGCTTACGGCTTTGCCTTCCTGTCCCAGAAAGGGGTCTGTCAAAGCAGACAGCTTGACAGGCTGCTTGGAGGGAAATTTAGAAACGCGGGTACCATCAGTACAATCTGTTTTGACAACCAGAGACTTGAGTGGTGAGCTTGTCAATCACTTGCGTGCAGCAGGAACATTAATGGAGATGAGTGGGAAGTTACTTGTGTGGTTTCTGGCCGTTTGTTTGTTTTTGTGGGTTTTCTTGTCAGCTCTGTATCCAAACTAGCTTAGTTCAAAGGAAAATATTTTTAGAAATTTACGATGCGATGGTTGTATGCTGATAATTTAAAAAACTGATGTTCCAGTGAACAGATGAATGTATGAATCTGGAAACTGCAGACATGAATAGGCCACAGCTTAATTTAGGGGCATCTTGAGACATGTGTGATATAAAAGTGTTCATGCTAAAGCAGATGAACAGAACTGAACAGGATTGCTTTTGGAAACTTCTGCTGTGATGCCAGTGATTCACCAGCAATCTGGCTGGAAGCCATTATCAGTCTTGTTGAATTAAGCCTTACAGAAGCTGAGATTCAGGGAGTGTGTATGTTAAAATAATGACTTAACTTTTCACATGTGGTTTATAGGTCTTGGGTGATGCTGATAGTGATTACCTGTGATAATGATGGCAAAGATTAACATCCCATTTAATTAGGGTCTGTATCTCATGACTAACCAGTGCTGTAAAAGGGTGTTTCATGATACTTAGGGAATTGACCTTTCGCGGTCTGGAATATGTAATAATAGGAAGAATTACTTTTTTTTTTTTTAATTCCTCACTAAGAATTACAGTTTACGTGCTGGATACCTTGGAAAAAATGTTTCAACAATTTGAAAGAACTTGTGTAATCATAGCTTTCAAACAGTATGAAGTGTAAAGCTGAACTAGAAGGAAAGAACTTGCCTGCACTTAGGCTCCCTACCTTCCCAAGCATCTCAAAATAGTGATGCAGCAGCCACTATAAGGTATCTTTTAAGTAGATGACCTTTATAAAACTCTTTATTTTTTGCGGAGCCTGCTCATTGTTTAAAATTCTTTTCTGCATGTGGATTCACTGAATCATCTTGCAGATGAAAGTCTGTGGTTTTGTGGTGGTTCTTCCCACATCCAGTAAATCAAGTGGTTGTGTGCTGGAGCATCCCGAGTATTATTGGCTGTTGGACCAGGAAAGCAAACGTGTCTCAAAGTACATGAGAGATAAGCAATAGGGGAATTTGTATTTTGAAGGTAATGCCTTGGACTGCACTTGGTAACGAATGTGAAACCATTATCATCCAGGAATAAACATATAATGCGTTCCTGCTGTAAAAGATCATTATGTAAACATGCTGCACCAGCTGAAATTTCAGTGTGACCTTCAAGATTCCATGTAGGCTCTGTTACAGTAATGAAGTTGAAGGTGGTGATGGCTGAGAAAGAAAACCACAAATGTTTACTTACGCTATGTTACTTTCCTTTTTGTACAGAGATTCCATGGTGCACGCTGAATTAGGTGCAGTTCCCATCACTGAGCGTGACTACTTGTTTTTCTCAAGAAGTGCTTCTCTTGATGGTTATCGTTTGCATCGGTTTCATTTTCTTGGTTACCAGCATGGTAAAAGTTGAACTGGCATTAGATTTCCAGGGACTAACTGCTTGCTAATGAGGGTTTTTTTTTTAATTTGTGGAAATGTGTTAACAGACAAGAAGGTGCGAAAATCCTGTCAGCTTATTGTAAATAGATTTTTCTGCTGTAAAAGTGATTTCTGTTTGGAGTGCCTGAGGAAATAGCTTTCCGTTACTTCATGGTAGCAACATGTTGTGTGCTATCAGCTGGGGAAGGACAGGACTTTGTGATAGAAATACCAAGATTTTTAAGTAATTTGTTGTAAATACGTGTGGTCAGAGGCAGTACCAGTAATGTACTACTCTGTGTTGGAATGTGTAGAGAAATGCATTTCATTCTGGTGTGAAGGGCATCCCCTGCCTCCCATTGTGATTTCTTTCTAATGCAGTGAGAGGGAAGACAGCTACATGTGATCTAAGGAAAATTTCAGCAGGTAGAGTTGGCTTATTATATCTATCAGGAGATACATACATACATATATATGTGTACACACACGAAAGGACCTGGACCTTTTATGCAGACTTTTACATGAAAACTTCTGCCCTGTATGCTAGGTTGTCTTTTTTCCTCCAGAAAATAAAGTATCTCAGGAAGCTTAACAGCCACATGTGGACAAAAATCTCTCTTTATCACTTGATTGTGCAAAATAGGTAAGGGTGCACAATGTTAAAATGAAGAATTGCTAGGAACATGGAGAAAAGTCTTCATATGAGAAATGGTGAGGGGGAGAGAGGAGACAAGGCACAAAAGAATTAAATTTTTCCTCTCCTACTCCATAGGAAATGGAGGATATGCAGTTAAACTGAAAAGGAGGCAGGAACAGATTTTAATTTGCTTCTGGTAGTTTCACAGCTTTGCCATGTAATTTGATACAAAGAACACAGAAGAGAGTATTTGTGTCAGAGAATACTGTGGTGAATCTGGAGTTCAGCCTCAGGGAAGATGGGGGGGTTTATTGACAATTACGCCTTCCAGTTATAAAGTCACTAAAACCACCGTAAAGACATGTTGTTCTTGCTATATAGATCCCTTGCGCTGCTGATTTCTTGCAAATCCACTTTTTTAAAGCATTATTTCTCAATTGCACAAATATTTGGCACTTGTGGGGTACATTTTATGTTAATCTGAGACAGGACTGTGCTTCAGCTACAGGACAACTGAAGAAACGAAGCTTGTGGCATAGCTGAATGACTGCAATGTGTTAGTCTGGGAAAATCCAGATCTTGCAGGTGGTTCCTGATTTAAATTTTTTTGTTTTAACAAGGAAACTGAGCCTGGTCTCACCCCTCTACTATCTCAGTTTAATAGCTGTTTTTAAAATCATCCAATTAACTACTCTTTAAAAGCAGGCTGTTAAATTGAAATTACAAGTGTAATTTTTTTTTCAGGATACTTCTGTGTTTGTCAGACCCTGTGAGGATAAGCTTTGAAGGCTGCGGTATGGTTGTTCTAAACCTGTTGATAATAAAATGCTGGCTGGTCAGCTGATGGAGAAGGAGTGCTTGTAGCCTGATTCTAAAGGTCTTCTCAGCACTTCCTCCTGAACTTGTTTCATGCAGTCACTTCAGTTCAAACAGTGAGGAAAATGGAAGGTTTTCATTACAACTTTTAACTTCCCTACTGTTTTCAAGGGAGACTCTACTAGAGTGGCAGGACTCTTGTCTCTCTGTTGTGCATTGGAGGCCTTCAGGGACCTGCAGCTAATTATTTTTGGTAAATTGTGGCAGGCAGTGTTGGTCCCCAGCTCAGCTGTCTTTGGGGCAAAAGGCGTGAGGTTCAGGGAAGGTATTGCAAAGTGAATCAATTGAAATTCATGCCAAGGGGGATGCTTTTAATTACCTACTTATTAATAAACCAGGAGCATTTAACTTACTCTAAAAATAAAGCACAGAGAAAACATTATTCATCCAGACTTAGCACTCTTCACTTTTTGTAGCAATTGTACTTGAATCAGTAACTCTGCCATGTGTTACTGCAGTGGCTGTGTAATATAAATGCTCTTCAAAAGTGAATGAAATAAAACTCTTTTTGTTGACTTTGTAAGTCACATTCTTTTAGCTTGTTCTCACCTCCATTCCTTTTGTTACCACTTTAGAGTGGAAGTCCTTCAGGTACTATTTGATAGTAGAACTGTACAAACAAATGAAAGTGTTAGGACTTCCTTGTCCTGTGTACGTATCTGATGAATCTGGTACTCGCACTGCACAAGACCAAAGTTTTTTTGTCCCTTGTGGTTTAATTTGGGGGGAGGGGTTTCTGTGCCAAGATGCAAAAACTGAAGGAGAGACCTTGAAATTAATGGAAACTAAATTGGAAAGCAATAGTAGAAAGTGAGCTCGATTTGCTTACCTGTTGTTCCTAAATTGTGACATACTGCATAAACGTTATGACCATTAACAACTGCGGCAGTTGTGCAGGCCTAATAATAATTAAATCTCACCTTTCTGTTCTCTGTGAGGCTCAGTAGAAAATGTTCTCTTGCCTTTGCAAGTGAATGTTGCTAATGAGATCTCATGCTTGTGAGTCCAGTGAAGCAATCACCTCTGGTTGTGATGTTTCCCAGTTTAAAATTCCTGTTTTGCGTTGCAAAAATCAAGCCTGGATTTTGTGCCACAGTGGAAGCGCCTGGAGTGGTTTAAGAATAGTGCTGTCCTGCTTCACATAGGAACTATGGGAGAAGAGAGTAGGAATCATGAAGCAAGTCCCAGCCTCCACCTTCCATAAATGAAACATCTTCAGCTATGTGTGATGTTAAGTATTTCCTGAGCTTTTCTAACACAATGAAGTCTGGTTTACATGGCTTTTGGGCAGTTGGTTTTAGTCGTATCTGAGGGGCTTCATACTAAATTGACAAAGTACCCTAATGTAAACAACAGAACTATTCAAATATGAAAGATCTTGATGAGTAATTGTTTACTATCATACTGAAATTGTCATTGGTCATCTGCATTATTAATTATTGTGTGGATAGACATTAAAATCCAGAAATTTTTTGAAGCTGGAAAATTACTAGCTCTTATTTAACAGCTCCAAAGGACAGCAATTCTTGGTCTTACTTGCTTTGTAAAGGAATAGTGCATTTTAATTCAAAAATAGAACAGGGCAAAGTGTCCCACAAATTAGTCAAGTACAAAGAATATACCACTCTCTCACATATGTTTCCAGACTTGAAATGACTTTTCTGTAAGGAATCTTTATTTCTTTGCTTGCTAAAATGCTCCGTTATTTTGTAGAATGTTTTTTCCTGGATCTTGACTTCTCCAGTTCTCTTTAATGATCTTTCATTCTCTGGTATTCCCTCTTTTTCTTCTAATTGTGTTTTAATTTACCTTTGTTTTTCTATGAGCCACTGTTCAATTCCACCAGCTAATGCAGGTAACAGAAATGGCTTATTGCCTCTTAATTTCATTGCTTTATAATTCTGCCTTACAGGATGAGTTGTTTGGATAATGGAGCAACCGTGGGACTCTTTGTTCTTGGACCTTACTGGGGACTATCAAAATGTCACTGCTTCCTCTGGAAGTGGTGAGATGTTAGGGAGCATTGTTCATGGAACCCTCCCTTGTGACCACTTTGACTGGTAAATTTAAAAGGAGAAAGATAAAAATAAGTTACACTGGCCTCCTGAAATGGACTGGGTTAGTTAAACTAGAGGCTACAACTCAGGCTGTCCTTCCTGTTTGAGTCATTCTCCCATTTAATTGCGTGAAAAGGCCTCCTGTAGAAGTAATTAAAAGAGCGGTCTTTAGTAGTGCTGCAAAAAACCTGCAGTTAAAATGGTGAGTTTTAATTTTAGTCTTCCTTGTTTTAACCAGGCCCTAAGGATGGAAGCCTGGACTCTGTAACTTCTTTGTGAATGATTCTTACAAGTGGGGGGAAAAAATATTCAGGAAAGTGAGAATTAGTTAAGCTTTGTTTGTTTGGAGTAACCAGGCTATTTAAAAAAACAACTGTTTTGTTGGAAACTCTTATGAGATCCTACAGAAGAGACGGGAGCCGTCAGGGTTATCTTCTGGATTTGCTAGTCTGTGTGTGCATTGTTACTCTCTTGTATTTGTGTTCTGTATTAAATCATGTTGTGACTGCCATCTGAAGATACTTCTGTGCTTCCCTTTAATGGTATTCATTGACTGTTGTACTTTATAGAAAGCCTTTTCCTGACATGAAGACGTCTTTGCTTCATGTTTTCCTCTGGTTTTCTCTTCTGAACCATCTATTCCATTTTAAGGATGTGTTTGTATTAAGAATCTTCAGGGAGATAATTTGTTTTGCATGGATAACTGATTTAGTGCACAGAAAAGGTGCTCAAAGTGAGGGTTGACTGTGTTTGGAAACCCTTTAAAACATCCCATCTCTGATATGTATATATGTTTTGGTAAGAGGCTGCCTCTTGATAACAGTTTGTGACTGGAGTTATCTGAAATAACCTACTTCTGACTTGTGCCAGAATGCACTGGGAAACTGAGCTTCTCAGTTTTCCCTGCAGTGGTGCTGCCTGGCATTACATGGTGACTCTGCCTGTAGGCATAAAGGTTCTGTTGGAGTGCAACATTCTTGTTTTTATTCTTAAAATAATAAATTGCAAGGCACTCCTAAGCCCCTTAACCAGAGAGCAGAAAGGCACAGTGCAGTTGGTTGTACTAAACTTATCCATTTTCACTAATTATTATCAGGATTAAGATTTACCTTCTCCCTAAGCACTGTAACTTTTGCAGAATATAATCCTGATGTGGGGGAACTTGGCAAAATTTTAATCTCTCCTTAATGTGTGATGTTCTAACTCATTTCTGTAGCATTTGTGGAAAGGGAGGAGTAGAAATAAGACTAATAAGATGGTATCAACACTGGCAAGTTGCTTTCAGGCTTTTTTTTTTTTTTTTAAAGCATTTATTCCTGTACCAGATGTATTGGAAATGAAGCAGTTAAAGCATTCTGCCTTTAGTGTCAAAGTTTCTGCACTGTAGCTCATAGGAATTAAATGTTTCCCTCCTGGTTTTCTGTGATTTATGCAGAGAGATCTGTGCTTAGCTTTTCTGGTCACTCCTTCCTTAGTGGAACTTTGCAGTCAAATGTTTCTCACAAAGTAGCACACAAGGCCTGGGTGGGGTTGTCTCTGGGCGTGTGTCTGAGGAGCCATTTTTATGTGGGTTTTCAGCTTCACTGGACCAGTTTAGAATAGAACGACTTGAGCTCTGTGAAGCTGCAGCTTGGCCATGATACGGGTGATTTCAGGGCATAGCAGGAAGAAAGGCTTCCCGAGAAATCCCTGTGAGGAGCATTTGAGGATGTGATGGCGTGGCTATCGCATTAGGCTGAAGGAGGGTGTGGATTCAGGATTACTCACTAGGTATTCAAACAGTTACAGGCATATTTTAGGTAAAATCTGAAGGGGAAAAAAAACAACCAACGTTCCACTGCATCTTCCTGTGAGTAATATGTGTATTCACCTGATAAATAAAAATGTCACTTGTTCTTCCCCCTTCCCTGGGAGAGGGGGGAAAAGAAAGCCCTTAGTTCATTTGCCAGTTCATGTGACAGTAATTGGGACCCTTCAGGAAGGGGGAGTGAGTGACAGCAATCTTTTCCTTCAAGCACATCTGATAGTTCATTGTGATTTCTGCACTTGGTGTAGCTTTTGAGAAGTGGGAATAGTCACTCATCTTGATGTGACAAGCTGCTGTGTGAGTTGTCATTACAGAATGAAAATTGACAGTAAGCCCATGGAAATCCAGTGGCTTCAATGTGCTAATAAATGCATTTAAATACTTTGCTCTTGTTAGGCTTTGTATGTTAGAGAAAATAATTCCCTGTGCAATTATGAGAGCTGCAGTAGTGCTATTACAGCTGCCGTTGGCTTACAGATTTTGAGAATTTTCTTTTTTTTTGATTGTTTGTCATTTGGTTTTAGCTTACAGTCATTGCTTTTATTCAAAAAATTGAATGGCTAAACACAGGAATGTGTAAAGGGTATTGACTGTATGGGAAGTAAGATAGTTTCAATGCCTAGTTTCCCCTTCCTATGCCTTATCATATTTTTGGATACCTGCTGTTTATGAAGACCTCTGGCAATAGTCTGTGAGATTGTCTTGCGTATTTGTATTTTCCATCTTTCCAATTCCTAATACTGCTGTGATGCAGTTGTAATAATGTTTTTGGAGATGAATATATCTTTGAAGACTAGAAATGAGAAAATTATTCTTTGTGGACTGCTCCATTTAGAACAAGTTTCATGTGAAATAAGCAGTAAATGACAGAACTTTGTTTTAAAAGACAAAATTACCTGTCTGAAGTAGAATTGTTTTTACAAGTCCCGAGCAGCAGAATTCATCAAATTGGCACTGAATTTTAATAGTTAACTCCCAGGATTATTTTCTTTTTGCCCTCTTGCTTGGATGATTTTCAAGTTATGTAACTTTAAACTTTCATAACTAGGGTTATAATTCAAAACCTCTTTTTAAGAGGATGTAGGATACTCTTTTTCCCAGTTGAATTCAGGCTCCTGCCAAAAATAAATGTACCTCTCATCCATTACTGATCCGAGGATGCTGGAGGCTTAGATTTTTTTTGNAAAAAAAGAAAAAAAGAAAAGCAACAGCTTTCATTTTTGTGGTTGAGCTCGAGGTGTTTGTTACTGGTTCAAGAGTAGGTGTTTAATGGAAACCCTGAGACTGGAGCCTGTTGTTTCCACTCACTGAAACCACGAGTAGTGTTTTTAATGATCTCGTGAAGTTGTAAAGAAAAGATGCTATTTTCGTAAATCTGGAAGGTGCAAAATATTTAAGGGTGGGATATTTTTTCTTATAATTGAAGGTTGCATGAAAAGTCTCATTCAAAAGGAGTACCTTGCCCCGGGCTATTTCTGGCCACTGGAACTGCTCTTTTTAGCAGTGCTACAAATTGAATCACCGGCTGCCAGCAGCATTTAAAGCAAATGAGGCTCAATTACATTCTGACTCAGAAGTACCTGAATTAACCTGCTTTTCAGCAACAGTTGTGTGACCTCTCCTGCTGATACTTAAAGACTTTAAGCCCTGTGTGAATGGTAATTTAACACCGTTTAAAACTGATGAGCAGGTTTGTCAGTGCTGAATAGTGTTTGGATTCTTGCAACAAAACTATTAGAGGCGTGGAGAAAATCTTGAATAGCATGTTGACTAGCTAATTTTTTATTTATGCAACTGTTAACAAGGGAACTGAAACTCTCCAGGCTCCGTGCCATTTCTACAAGAAGCTGCCTCTTGACCTTGGATGACTCTAGAGCTATAGTGGTTGTGTTATTAAAACACAATTGCAACCTGTGTCATGGAAACAAGCTGAATAATAATCTATGAAACTTATGTTCTTTATCTTAATATTCCTGCTGTTATTGCCAGTGAGGCTACTACAGCACTCAACAAAGGAGGGTATCTGGCTTTGTTGAGCCCTGGAAGCTATTTTTGTATCGACTATTGTAACATTTACATGATTGCTTCCTTATTTTCAGCTAGGTTCTAGGACCAGTAAGGAAACATATGAGTTATGGACTGATACAGCATTCTTTGTTCTTCTCTAGACAGCACTTTGCTCAGTGCTCTAACCACAGTGAGCTGAGAGAATGGTTTTGACTGTATTTGCATGACTTACACCATTAAATATTGGTTAAATCTAGCTGTCAGGTAGTGAAGCATTATTTTTTGAAACATGCATAATTTTGGGTTTAATTTATTATAAAGGAAAAATTTTGCAGGTTATTTCTTGTGTTCCTTATTTCATTTCACTTTTATCACTTCAAACTGTTAGTCTAGTCATCCTTATGTTAGGATTGCTTCATAGCATTTAAGTGTCCAGTTAAAATTCGGCGTATACTTTAGATAATAAATACTTAAACATCTGTATTGACCTGGTTGTACTCAAATAAACTGCTTATGAAACTACACCCAAAAACTTGACAGGTCTGTCTTGGTGCTAAAAGAGGCTGTCTTAAAGTTTCCTTCTTCTCTGCTTCCCCTACTCTTTCCCTTATGTTTCTGGGACTGCTTGACCGTTTAACAAATCTGGAACATCTTTTGGAGCCCGTTAGAGACTATTGTGGGAAGGAAAGAAATTTAGTTTTGACAGAGTTAAGTCCCTGGCATGGATAACACATCAGATCTGGAGCTGTCATGAGAGTACTTTATGAGAAGCATTTTAGAGTTGTGCCACTGTAAGCCATGCTTGAAACTGCACTGAAAATGCCACATAGGTAAAGTTTCAGTGTCTCTTCATAGATCGTAGAACGCATGGGGCTTTCTGGATGCTTGGGGCCCTTACAGGGCTAGAATGGCTAACCCATATTATTAGCTTGTGTAATGTGATCTGCTGTGTTACTAGAGATCATATTCTGTTGCTGCAGTGCTACATCTTGTCCAGAGTATCACACTTGTAGGTAGTGGCTGTGATTTGCTCTCTGTTTACAGTTTGGGTGTTCTCACAGAACCCCAGAATGAGTCAGGCTGGAAGGGACCACAGTGGCACATCTGGTCCCACCTCCCTGCTCAAGCAGAGTTATCCCAGAGCGCAGGATTGATTGTGGCCAGGCAGTTCTGGAATATCTCCAGGGAGGGGGACTTCACACCCTCTCTGGTCTCTGTTCAGTCACTGCGCAGCAAAGTTCCTCCTCGTATTCAGGTGGAACTTCCTGGGCATCAGTTCCTGCCCTTTCCTCTTGCCCCATTGCTGGGCACCCCTGAGCGGAGCCTGGTCCATTTTCTTAGTTCTAGACAGGGTGAGTGCAGCTGGACTTCAGCTGTGATCTGGGAAGAAATGAGGAAAAGCTAGATTATCTTCTATTAGCAACTCCCTGGGCTGCACTTTTGGAAGTAGTTGGTGGACTGCAGTGGTGAGCACAGCAGTATTTTCTTGTACACGTTGTTTTCAAATGTGGGGCCATCTCTTCGTAGTGCAGAAATGATGTCATATGATTGACTGAACAGGTGACTGAAGTAGAGGAGCTGGATTCTTTGAAGCTGATATAGTTTAATAATTCTGTGTCAAAATCTTTGAGAGAATGGTGTTACAGATAGAATTCTAATAGCTTTATTGTGATTCAGTTATTCTAAGGGGGGGTGAAAAGTTTTCCTTGTCATTGTGGCCTCCTGGTATGATAAAATGTATGTGCCACCAAACTCGGTGCTCCATTGCCTTTTGTAATAACATTGCAGTAGTCTAGAGGTTGTTTTGTACGTAACAGAGCTAGATAACCTTTCTTGTGGTTATAATATGTTTTAAATGAACTCATGAATTAAACAGGCAGACAAGCAACTACATCAGTAGTTTTGTTTAAAAATTCATCAGATTTCACTGGTCTCAGATTACTTTCTGCTTTTATTAAAAGGTCTTTTGATGTTTAAGTGCAGTCTTCCAAAATAAATTGCTTTGAAGGTAAATAGAATAACTGAAGCTTTATTAGAGACTGCTTATGTAAACAATTATGAACATGAAGCTCTGACATCTATTTTTAAAATGGGGGCAGCATCTACTGAGTGACAAGAAAACCACCTCCAAATCAGAGAAATAAAAAGGGAGGGGGGGAAAAATCCTGTTATAAAGAAGTTCTGAGGCAGAGTTTTCAAATGGACACTAAAACACCTGTTTTATGAGTACTTGTGGAGTTCTCTGTAGAATTGGATTTTTCATTTACCTTTTACTCTTCCAATAACTCTTTGCAATAGACACTTGTTCTTGCCTGTGCAGGGCAGTAGCATTTATAATCACTTAGCACTACTCTTACAGTAGATTCTAGCATTTCCTTGTAATTGCCCCTGAGATTTTCAGCACAGGAGGTTTGGGTTTTTTGAATCTGCCAGGTAGTTTGAAAACAAATAAAAACATGTTTAGGAGAATGACAAGTGTAATGCTCACTCTTGAACATAAGGGGAAGGAGCCAGGGAGAAAGTTCACACTCTTACTTGATTCTTCCTTTGTAAGTTTATCGAATAAATATTTTCAGTAATATTTTTACAGTACACTACAAAAAAAAAACCCAAAAAATCTGCCAGTTCCTGGATTATTTTTTCTTTTCAGAGAGTGTATTTCTTCTACCAAAGTTTGCTGGGAAGTGGAGAGTGAGGGAATAAATATTAATGGTTGTATTGTAGATGCAGAGCTTTTTCAGAAATTTTTTTAACCAGTGTCTCCAACTAGACTGTGATTGTGCCCTGCTCTGTCTCATATCACATCGCAATGGTAGTATTATTGCAGCTGAATGTCACTGCCATCAAGGCAGAATTAGAGCTGCTGAGTCAAGTGGGCAGAGAAGCTGTTACTGAAGAGTGGGTGGCAAGCAGCGCTTTGTACTTTTTGGTTAGGTTGTTTCTTTAATGCTTTCTCTTTCATTAAATTGTGTTTGGTCCTAAGTTATTAATGTCGACAAAATTATAAAGGCATTGCAGTGGCAAGAAGATCTTTTCTACTTCATTCCTTAGCTTACTTCTCATCTACCAGAAGCCCATAGTAGTAGTTGTCAGGTAACTGTAGATTATCCCTGCATGGAAAAGAATGATACTGACCTTGGTGATTTTCATCTTTTAATGGTTTCTCACTAGCAGATGCCAGTCTTCCTATGGCTGTGATGCATCAGGTCACTAAAGGGCGTATGGAAAATAAGTTTTGCTTCAGCAGCTTAGGACTCAGGTGCCTGTTTTGTCACCTGTGCCTCTGCAGCTGGAGTGTTTGCAGTCTCCAGAACGCTACCACTTCCCAGTGCTTTCTCTTTCTGAAATCCACTACTTGAAATTTCATTTTAGATGACCTGTTTGTGTGGCTGATTTGTTGCCTTGTTTCAGTTAAAACAAGGTATTGGTTGTGTAATTGCTGTCCGCCCACATTTCTGCCTACCTGTGTTTATTAATAAAGATCTAAGTTTAGAGCTTCAACCCGGACAACTATGCAACCAGTTCAGCTGGAATATCTTAGAAGGAAATGAGTAAGGAAGAGTAGTGACTCCTCTAGCTGGCAGCAATAGGTAATGTGTGTCTGTACCCTTGAATTTGAACACTTTTACAAGCTTGTCCGTTTTATCTTTGCCATGGCTTCTTTCAAATATGTATCTGCTCTGGGAAAAGCAAATCATTTGGTTGCCTTCTTGGAAGCAGAATTTAGACCTCAAGGGTCTGACCACTTGAACCAGAGTTTCTGTTCTGAAAACTGTTGTGGATATTTGAAGTGCATTCTGCCTTTCTGTTAATCTGTTTGGTTCTTCCTTGACCTTTTTTTTTAATCCTGGTTTAATCATTATGTTAATATCATAGTCATTTGCATTGACAAATGCAAGAACTTAAAATGTTGTAGAGATGCTTGTCTGCTATTAACTCGTTAGACTTAATAATCTACAGGTTTGGGAATCATCACGGATCGGAAAAAATGTATAGGGCATAGATCATGAAACCCTTCACTATTAAGCATTGTTTTCTTCCCATTTCTTTTAAACAAGCTGTAAAGGATGTATAATATGAACCAGAAGTTAAGAACTAGGTCATGTATCTTCCCTGAAAATTTAATATTTGATCCACGTGCAGGTTTTATGTTTTGAAGAGTATGAGCAGGAAGTTTAAGCTTCCTCTGCACATACATCTGTACAGGAATGTAGGTGTGTATTTTATTTTGTGTATGTATTTGAATGTTCATGACCCTAATGGTGCAAGTCTAGTGACTGAATATTGGGTGAGAATAAGAGGTCAAGAAAATTATATATTAGGTTTCAGAAATTATATATGAGGTTTAATCCAATGTTTCTTTATGTTAAACACTGGATAAATAACTTCATTCAACAGTTTTCTGTTCTGCAGTAAGACATGAGCTCTTGCCTCACAGGATGTTGTGAAGTTTTAATCATTATAAATTGCTTTTAGAGCCTCTGTTGGGGAAGTACTATGGTAGTGCTGTGATGTTGGTAATTTGGGTTTTTTGTTTTCCTTGTGTTGTTACAGGGCAGGAAGTTTCAAATAAGGAATAGCATCTTGTCCTTAACTGGCCCCATTTTCCTAACGTACTTCAGACTACCAAGTAAGACTTTTGCATGAAATTACATAAACTCCCTTTGTTTTTGCAGTCAAAATAAAAATTACTGAGGAGAAAAGAAAGTAGATTTTGATTCTTATTTAATTGAGCTTCAGTGAGTTTGGGACAGAATTGAAGGTGTTCCTGATTTTATCTTTGCTTTTCTCTCTCTTTAAAAAAAGAAAAAAAAAGGTGTTATTCAGCCACTGGAGCCCGTTGGTGTTTGTGTAGCTTTGAAAAAAGGGTGGGAACATGCATTACACACAGACTTGCAGGTTTTGGCACTGGGTGGGAAGGTCTCTTGTCAGAGCTCAGCTCTGGGCCGTGTTGGGTGTGCAGGGAGCAGGGCAGGCATGCGCCAGCAGGAATGAGGAAGTGAAGCTCTTGCTGCCACTCGAGGGTGTACACAGGAGTTTCAGAGAGCAAGCAGAAGGGGAAAAAGACCCTCATTCTATCGGAAATACTCCTCTGGGCTTATTGTATGTGGTGTTCATGGAGCTTCCCGGGCAGAGGTAAGCAGCTTTTTTCTTCTACCTACTCTTCTCTGATCAGGCATGGACTTCCCCTCTCTCGTTAGTTGTGTTTCAGAGTTTTTTCTGTGTAACTGGATATGAAAAACACAACTAGCATGATCTGTCCTTTTCTGTGAACTGTGAAGTTGGCAGTACAGGGTGTTTGTATAACCACCTATTACTTTTGGCTGGTCAGGGTTTCCCATGGTTTATCAGGTCAGTTTTTTCCTCATGAAATTCAGAACTTTTTAAGGTATTAGCTCAGGGGAAAGACAAAAGATACTCAAATGTCCTCAGAAATGCTGTTGGTTACAATGAGCACACTGGAGTAGAAAACAGAAAGGTTATTTGAAACACTGGCAAAAGTCTGTCTTGTTTGGCTTTAGGCAAGTATGGTTCAGCTGTTGGCTAAGAACTACTGTGGGTCCCTGGTGATCCTTGTGAGTTAGGAATTGTTTTACTGTTGTCTGTTAAGTTAATGTAGACTGTTGATTGATTTATTTTTAATCTCAAAGTGTCAGAGGGGTTTTGAAATAGTTAATGTATCACAGAACCAGTCTCACAGGAGAGAGAGAGCTGTGTCTGGTCACTTCTCAGAAACGTGTAAATTATTATCAGGGAGTAAGAGCCTTAAAAAGAATTAATGAAATTGTGTTTTCGTTATTAGATTAAATAATAG
Organism: Grallaria varia; assembly: GCA_013396735.1. NCBI lineage: Eukaryota > Metazoa > Chordata > Aves > Passeriformes > Formicariidae > Grallaria > Grallaria varia. Next base: position 98,026 of record VWZG01012475.1, on the reverse strand, counting down.
ATTAGCCAAGAGCTGTATTTGCATGAGCAGATCAGTTGGCAAGCTGGGATTTGTTTTGGCAGTGAGGAGCTTCAGTGTTAAGCTTAGCACTGAATAGGCTTTACTTGTGTTCGTTGGTAACTGCAACAAGAAGCTCCACTCAGTTTAGATCTGAGTAAGACTCAGCAAAAATTAAAAAGCTTCACGACTAAAGGAGAAGCAAACAGTTTTGGTCAAGAAGCATTCAGAGTTTTGGTCAAGAAGCTGAATGAAATACTGTGGAGACTAAGTAAAAGACGGAAGCAGGTAATGCTCTTGTATGTACTGGAAGGGCAGAAACTGAGCTGAGGGCGGCCCTGAGGTGTGCTGAGTCATCTGCTTGCACTGTGCCATGACTGACTGGGCTGCTGCTGGGGAGAGCGGGGACGACTCATTGGTGCCGGGGCGGCACGTGATGTGACTCTACTAGTGCGATTTGGGCCCAAATGCCGTGTTTGTGTGAGAACTCGGTGAGTACTGAAAGTCTCCCTGGGCCAGCGTGCTTCATTTAAAGGGAGGGGGATTTTAACTGGAAGCACAGGAGTTTCCTGTGTATCATTGCACGCGAAACTTGATGCCAGTGGATGTTAGTACAAAGTGTTCAGCATTTTACAAACAACTTTTTGTCGAGGGTTGAATCTGCAAAGCTCCCCGGTGACGAGTGGAAGGCTCTGATCACCACAGACATAACGCAGCGTGGACAGGAGGCTGCATTACCTACCCCTCTGCATTGTAGTCTGGCAGAGTAAGGAACACAGTAAAGCATTGAGAAGTTGTCCTGGTGGTTTATGGGATGATTCTGCCTTTCTCTGAAGCACTGGCAGGGTCCCAGAGGAGACGGGTCACTGATCTGATTACAGTGTGACATTTCCAGTCTTGGTTGAAGGATGGAATTTCAAGGATTTCTTGGGAGCTGGGAGGCCCAGAAGAGAGGAGAAATTTTTCCAGGTGATTCTAGTTGTGGGCAAAACAGCTTATGCAGGGCTAAGCAGGAGGACAAGGCTTGCATACAGGTATTTCATATTTTCAAACTCAGAAATAACAAAATCTGTCTGTCTCTGGTCTAGGGAGTAGTCTGTGTTTTGGAGTATCTTCATTCTTTATTGCGCCTTTTTGTCTTCCAGCATACATACTGTGATGTGCCTTTCTAGTTTTTTGTTTTCTTGGGTTTTGACATCTCTATTTTCTTCAATCACACACAAAGAAGTGTGTGTAGATATATGTTTAAAGCATTAGAAGGTATCAGGTGTGTCAAGGGTGGGTTAAAAAAGTCAAATTATGGGAAGGGGGATTTTGTTTAAATGGTTATGTCTTTTATAAATGTTTGTATTCTTTGCATTTTGCTCACCTCTGACATAATAGTGCTGGAGAGAAACACTTTATGAAAAAACAACAAACTGTACCAGGAAGGCAAATATGTTTTCCTTGCCTTATCTGTGCAGGAAAGTGTTCTCTTTCTGTGGTGATGATGGTTCTAATAGCTGACTGTGGCAATGAAACTGTCTTGTTTCCATTGTTTTGTTGCCTTCTGTAATGCCTTCTGTTTAAAGGAACTCCTTGAAATTCGACTGGTTTTTCCCCAGTTATTTCCAAGGTCACAGCAAGTCACAAGCCTTGTGACAAGCACACTCTTTTGCCAGTTTTGCTTCTGAAGGTGTCTACTCCATCTGAATGCTTTGTGCCTGGGAGGATTTTGTGTTGTATCTCAGCGCTTGGCTCTGCTTCCTTGTCTGAAGATCGAAGATCCAGCAGGAAAAGGGGACCATATATGTGGAAAGCTGTGGTGGCAGCAGCAGCAGCAGTTCTTGGTTTGGTGCCAGCCTGTATTGCCTGCGGCTCATGAATCCTCAGTCCCTGTGATGCCATTACTGTCTGACGTGGGACTGGAGGAATTCCACAGGTCTGTGCTGCTCTGCTGGGGAGATTTATTAGCAGTGCAGGGTTTGTTGGTCCAACAGCTATTCTTTTCTCCTGTGGGGAAGAGGCTGGCTATATCATGCCAGTTAGCCATCTCTTCCAGCAGCTAGGCTGTGCTGGAGTAGGTGAGTTTTCTGAGGCTTCTCCCAACCATGTGTTCTATTGTCAGCGCTGTCTGTGACCTTCCTTTGCTGTGTAGGCACCGGGACACACCCACAGGCCCTGTGGAGGCTCTGAGTTTTGCTTATGTGTGAACTTTGCTTCCCGTGTTTCCCCCAGCATTCTGAGACCTGCCTTGACATGGGATTATGGATGCCACTAATTACTCCCTCCCCAGACTTCTCTTTCAACTTGATTTTGTAAATAAATATGACCTATGTCATTATGTCAGAGCTACAGGTAGGAGCAACATGTCCCTGTTTACTGGGGTTTTTTAATTAGTGAACTTGTATAAGGTTGTGTTCAATTCCTTTGTTCCAGTTCAGAACCTGGGATGGTGGAGTCTCCATGTCCGTGTCTACCTTGTATTCTTTATGGTTCAGCTTCATATTAGCTGCTGGTTTTAAATCTCCTCAGTTAGTAAGAAACTGTTCTTTTCCTTAATGCTTGGTTAATAATCTGCGTTCCAAATTTGCTTCTGAATTGCAGATAAGTCTGGGAAATTGTTGGTAGATATTTTAATAACAGTGTGGCTGAAAGGAAACGATGTGATTCAGCTCTCAAATTTTGAACCTCAGATGGTATTTCATAGCACAGCCATACGTACACTGGAGTTATCCAGCTGTGTACTGCTCTTTGCAGAAGGACTTGATGGAGTTTCCAGGCAATTTCTCTTGCAGATATGGTTTACAAAGAGTAATTCTAGCTGGAGTACTTGACACCAAAGTTTACTTAATATACAGGGAAGCCAGGGAAAGCTTGGAAATAAATTTCCTGGATGTTTTAGTAAGTTAGTTCAGCAAAGTAACTTAGAAGTATGAAAGATTTCATTTGGGTTATGGTGATACAAGTAATGGAAATGATTTGCCTACCTGCTAACAAGATGAAATAAAAAGTGATTTGCTATTAAAGAGGTAATTTGGAGGGGGGAACCCTGAATAACCTTGTCATCTTCTAGTTATGCAATGCTGGTGGTAGGGTTAACCACATGCAGTGCCTCTTCATTGTACCGCTCTGCCTGGGTAATATTGATTTCTTATTGATTCCTTGTTGGCTGGGAACCAGGGCCTGTGTGGCACTCTCTGCTGTCTTTTGAAGAGAGAAGTAATTTTTTTCATAGAATCATAAAGTATCCTGAACTGGAAGGGACCCACATGGATCATCTGAGTCCAGCTCTTTTTCATTAGCATTAAAACTAAGCTGTAATGTTTGGTGAAACATGGCTAAAAGCTTAACTAGTAACTCATCATTGTTTGCCTTGGCAAAGTGTTAATAGTGAACAGCATTGTGCTAAATTCTCGAAAAAATGCCGGAGGCTTTTCAGTCTGTTTTAGCATTAGATTGTTTTGCTGCTATTTTAAAGTGCTTTGATTCTGAATTGCACATGTCCTAATTTGAAGTTTCCCTCGTTGCCTTTAAGATTGAGATTTTAATTGTGAGGTTGTTTTTTAAGCTAAGATTTGATGAAAGGTTGCTGTTTTGCTTATGTAAGAACTCTATCTAGCAAGCAAGTGCACGCTCATTGGTTTGAAACTGAAGCCAGTGGTGTGTGGGAAAGAGAAACTAACACATCTGGGTGGATGGGGTGGGGTTTTGCTAGTGTTTTGCTGCTTGATTTAGAAAAATTGGTTGTCAGTGACCTGCGCTCTTTTTTTTTTTTTTTTACTAACTCCACTGGTGATCGAAAGTAAGCCAGACATCAGAAATTGCTTTATTACCAATTTTTTTGGATAAGGATTCTTTTTATATTGCTTCATCTATCTCTTCTTTTATATTTCTCCTCACAGGAGTTCTGCCTCTATTTTGTCCCAGAGGAATATCTTGTCTTCCACTGCCTCGTAATTAGTAACATTTGATCCTCTTAGTATTTTGATTAGGAAGTGCCAAGTAATAAAGACCTCCCAGGTTCTCCTCTATTGTAATTTCAGTGTGATTCCTCAATAAGTTAAAGATGTTGCTTTCTCTGTCAGTATAATCCTTAGGTAGGCAGGGAATGATGTAAATTGGGGTGAGAAAAGGGTCCTTGAGACATTCTAAAAATGTTCCTTGTGCTTTTGAAGGATAGAGCTACTTGGTGGGTGGACTGGGGGCAAATGATGAGTGCTTAATTCCACCCAGGAATGCATGGAGATTCTCAGGGTGACTGCGATGTGGCCGTAAGGGTCCGTGTGGTGCCGTGCAGCAGCTCCACACCGATCAGCTTGTGTGAAGGTGCGGTAGTAGCAGCACGTAATATCACCTGGTGATGTGTGAGAGCTGTGTGCACAGGGACTGTGCCATTCATCCCATCCCTCACACTTTTCCAGAGTTGTCGTGTGCCAATCCAGAGCCCACTGGATTCCAAAGAAAGCTTGCTTGTGGTAAAAGCTTTGGATAACGCCTTGTCTAAGCAAAATTATTTAAAGCTCACAATGAGTACTGTAAAAAAATTGATTTAGTGGAGTAAGCACACCAGCCCTTCAAAAATGGTCTTCTTTAATTCAAATTTTGTTGATACTAACTGGCTCATTTATAAAGAAAAAAGAGAACATAAAACAAAAAATCTAATTAGTCTCATAGCTTCAATGATAGTTATCTGTTTTTTTTTTTTTTTTTTTTAAAGCTGTATAACAACAGATATAGTTTAAAGAGGCTTTTCCAGTGCCGGAGAGTAGCTGGAATTAAAGCAAGTCATGATTCAGTTTTGTATTTAGTGTCAGGACTGCACTCCTAGCTCAGCTCTACCTCCACAAGTGTTATTTACTGAGCACAAAGGGTCTCGCATGCCTCTTCTGGTACAGAATTCTAACTGTGTGCTTCTGCTTTCTTCTAGGTTATGTTTCACACTATGTGCTGACTGTCTGTACTTACAGAAGATATTTAAAAACAAACAGACTTTTTTTTCAAAGATTTTGATTCCAGTGGAATCTGTGCTTTAGATTTTTGTCTTGTCAATTAACTCCTGAAGCAATGCCTGTACAAGCTCCGCAATGGACGGATTTTCTCTCCTGCCCAATTTGCACACAGACTTTCGACGAAACAGTCCGGAAGCCCATCAGCTTGGGTTGTGGCCACACTGTCTGCAAGATGTGCCTCAACAAGCTCCACCGGAAGGCATGTCCCTTTGACCAGACCACTATCAACACAGACATTGAACTCCTTCCTGTGAACTCAGCCTTGCTGCAGCTAGTGGGTGCTCAGGTAACAGTGTTACTTTTTTTTTTTTTTTTTTTTTTAGATCTGTTTGTGTTCTTTTAGGAGGACAAGTCATGACTAATAAAGAATATGACCCTGTGTTAATGGTGTGTAGAGTACTCATCTGCCTTTTTTGTAAATGTCCACAAAAGTAGCAGAGGTGCCCGGAACAGTAGTTTAAATCTTGATTCTACTGGTTGATGACCATGATTTTTGTCACACCTAATTCAGTGTAACTGTGGGCTGTCACCAGAATGCGTTTATTCCATTCCTGTTCTTCTTCCCTCACTGCTACCTAGCCATGCTCTGCTAAAAAGATGAGCTGCATCAGTGAGCTTATTTAGTGGGAAGCCATTCTTCTGTTGTAGGTTATGTGCCTTGCTATACTCACCCTATAAGACCTGTGGCTGGTTGTCCCAAAAACAAGAGGGAAGTTGTAAGGGAAATGGGACAGACCCCTCTGGTAGCAGCCTTTATATATCCTTATGTTTAATTTGAAGCTGTTCACTGGAAATGCAACTTCCTGAGCTGACGTGTTACTCTGAATCCATATAGGTGAATGGGGGGACCCTGCCCAAGACTCCTCTTCTTGATGGAAGAGGTACTGATGAGGTCATCTGAAGGGGTGATCTGATGGGGATGAGTGGCCCTGGTACTGATGGCCCCAGGATAAGGGCAGGGATGTGTGGAAAGCAGGATCACCCGGTTCAGTTGCAGCACAGACCTAAATTGGCATAAGCTTATCATGGTTAGATCACTGGTAGCTTCCTGTGACCCACACCTCCCAAGGCTGGGCAGCCTTGTGGGCTTGGGAGAGGAGGGGCAGTCACATCTAACTTACAGATGAGGAATGAAAATGTAAATGGATACAGTTACCTTGAAGGGTTACTGTTTTCGTTGGTTCTGCTTCTGTGTCTCTTGGCTCAGTGAAGTTGAAGGCAGCAGAAAATTCAATGAGATTCCATCGGTCAGGGAAAAGGAAAGAATCGTGGAGGAGCTGTAAAAGGTGTGGAGCAAAGAAGGATGTTCTTATGTTGCTTTTTGCTAAATATTGGGTCCTAGAGGTCCGGATTTGCTTTTGCCGCTTCATAGTTCATCAAGTAGTATGGCTAATTTGGTGTTGGTTTTTTGTGGCATATGGCACTGAAGTTATTTCAGAAGCTTAAAATGCGGTGGCGTTTCTGACTGCTAAGTGACTCATCCTGCTCTGCAGGAGAAGGCGATGGGACTGTGCACTCCCATTTCTGTGATATGCCACCATCTTTGAAGAGCCTCCAAGCAGTGTGAGATCTGCGGGTGATGCCATAAATAAATATTGTAATTCTCTTTTTTCCTTACATCTTCTTCCTTCTTCTCTGGAGTTTCTAGATCCAGCTATACCTAAATGTCCACACTTGTGATGTCTTTTTTTCCCCTTGCATTTTTTTGGTTGGTTTGTGTGCATTTGTTAAGCTTTGTGAGAAGCTGTGTGATAAACTTGATCTTTGCCTGAATTAAAATTTTCATAAAAACAAGATCATCTGGAATTAAATGGAAAACCACCCTGCCTCTGCATGGGTAACAGAGAATTTTATTCTGGTTTTGCTAATTAGTCAGCCCGAGTTTTCTCATCCATATGTGTGAAGGAAGAGAGGCTTTGTAGTATTGTCTTGAGAGCGCCCTGAACTCTAGGTTCTGACTTTGAACTAATGACAGCATTTTGTACTCCTTTTTACATCTTAAAATTTTATGTGATCAAGATTCACAGGACCTCGTTCCCTGATGACCTTCAAGCTGCAAATGCCTCCTAAAGAGACAGTATTCCCACATCCCTTATTTGCCACTCACTCCTGCATACTGCTCCCAGCATTGTGGTACTAAGCAGTAATTATGGATCTTAGCTGAGTGTTTATTACTGACAAACTTTCCCCATAAGCGAAGTTTGCACCACTTTCCCAGCCAGCTCCTAATTTCACGATCATGTGAATGAAATTGGTGGTCTGTACCATTCGCCTTCCTTTCTCTTCCCTATCTCTTCCTGGCAGCTCTTGGGGTGTTTGCCAGACTATGGAGTATTACCAAACAACTATGCTATTTCACTGTGGAGGGCAGGGAAACAGTTGTTATTTCCCACTAGTCTCTGTAAGGCCATTTTAAAAAGCTTTTTACAGAAAAGGGCTTGGTTAAGGACAAATTCCGAAAAATAGAAGATTAACTAGTGGTTTTGAACTATGTCCCGTTAAGAAGGTGGGCTCTCTTTGGTACATATCAGCAAAAATGGTCTGTGAGCAGCAGTCCAGCTTTCAAAGCGTGAGCAGTATCAACTTCAGTTGAAACCAAGCCCATTGTCTTTTTCCACTTCATGGTTTAGTTTCAGGAGGGCCTATGAGTCTTTAGTGTCCCTTAATCTCCAACAAACACCTGTACACCTTGACTTGAGTCCATGGGGATGTGTAATACCTTATTTTTAAACTACAAATTCCAAGAAAACAGGTTTCATTTCAGAAGGAAATACAGTACAGCACAATTAAAGCTTTTATCTGTGAGGGGAAAGAACAGTTTGTTCTTTTTCCCTTTGGGGAGACTTCTGAGACGTTCACACTTTTATATGTGTTAAGTGCTTTTTTGCTGGAGGCAGAGGCGGAGGAGACCAGGCAGTTTAAAAAAACAAATCTATGCTGCTGTGACTGGCAGCAATGATAGTATTCCAGGGCTAGTCAGTTTGGCTTTCACACAGGCACTGTGGGTGAAATAAACAGGACTGTCCTTTTGGGGAAAACATACTAAATTTGTCATACAGTCACCTGGGAAAGCAGTAACCCGTTTCTCTGACAATAGTATTCTCTCTCTGGGTAGGTTTTGTCACTTTAATGCTGAGAAGAGTTGTTTTCTTACTTGAATTACGGGCTCTTTCTCAGTTTTGCCTCTCCCCATCCCTTTCCAAAAATGAAACCTGTTGGTCAGGTTATAGCCCCCCTTGATGTGAAAATTAACTGTTGCAGAGACTCAAGTTTCTACCTGTTCCCCTATAGCATATTACATGTCAACAGCGGTTACAGGGGCTGTTTTTGGAGGCAGAGGTCATGGAATCATGGAATGATTTAGGTTGAAAGGGACCTTAAAGTTCATCTCCTTCCCCCCCGCCCTGCCATGGGCAGGGTCACCTTCCACTATCCCAGGGTGCTTTAAGTCCTGTCCAACCTGGCCTTGAACACTTGAGGGATAAGGGGGTTCCACAGCTTCTCTGCTTTGGTATTTCAGCCCACACATAGATAAGTTCAGCCACATAAGATGAAGGGGCAGAAGGGATTGTAAGGGGAAGATGAGAATTATTATTCCTGGGAGAGCTGGAAATAGCTGAGCGCCTAAGCAGATCTAAGCATATTGTGAGGGAAGGGAGGCACCATGGCTTGGACACAAATCAGCAAGGCACTCATGGCATACCATGCTTCTTAAGGTAAAAGAAATCCCTTGGGCCTGTTTCTGTGGGAAGGAGGTTTTTAGTTATTCAGGCATCCATGTATTACTCAGTATATGCAACTATTTTAAGTATTCACCTGGCCAGTGTTTTGAAGGTACGTTAATCACGGTTCTGTCATCTAAGATCTTTCCTCCTGTTTTTTAACCTGTGAAGCAGCAGCATGCACGTTCCAAACAGGTGACATAGAGTGACAGAAATGCCTGTGGTGCTTTAATTTCTTTCATAGTCTCCTGCTGGACACGATAGATACAATCCTAGACATTAGGCAATGGAATCATGTACATGATGAGAGAAGGGGTGGAGTGATGTTAACTCACAGACCTTTCAAAAGGGGAAGATTGCAATTGCAGAGCTATTAGAGGCATGTTTGGTCATTTTTTATTGTAACTTGTAGTGAAATGAAAGTGCCACAGAAGAGGAATTATCTGTGAAGAAGTTGTCCTTAATGTAAACCTCTGAGAAACGGAAGACAGTAGGGTTTAGGTTTTTTTTTTGGGGAGGCAGGAAACAAATCTTCCATTTTCAGGAAGAAGGGAGGGGAAATATTGGGAGAAACAGTTTTCAAACCAGACAAAAAGGGGTTTGGTCTATGTAACAGTGTTCTCATTCAGTGCAATTAGATGTCTAATAGTAATTACTGACAACTCAAGCTGACATCCTTCATCAAATTACACTTAAATCACCAATTCAAAATCACTGCCTGGTATGAGATGATGCTCTAGCATTCTTTTCTGGTCCCCTTCCTCGTGCTGTCATAAGCTGCCTCTTCCCACAGCCACAAGCCATGCTGACAGGCAGCATTCCACAGCCAGGATACTCACAGGCATTGCCAAGACAGATGCACACAAACCCATCACAAATCTGAAGCAATTAAACATCTGAGATAATTTTTTCTGTCTTGCTCTGGTCCCCCTTGGGAGGTGTTGATTACATGATGTGAATATGTTCACAGTGAAAACTGTGATAAGGGTGTGGTGTCTGAGAGAATATGGAACGAGGACGAAAATAATGAACTCACTCTGCGAGGCCATCTATTCTGGGGCTCTTGAGGGAGGTTGTAAACAGCAATGACTATAGGGTCATGCATGCTATTAAAAGGTGTTTGACAAAGAGGAAGTGAAGATGCTTTGGAGTTGAATTATTTCTCCGTTGTTCCTCAGCAATTTCGCGATGAAGCCAAAATTAAAATTCCCATTTCCTGTGTCTTATATGAATCATGTCTTTACAATTTTTCTCTTGGGAGATGCTGTTTTACAGTCACTCTAACCCTAAAATATTTTTAAAAAGTCTTGGAAGTGCATAGAATTAAACCAGCAAAAGGAAAATTATTGGTCAGTTTTATTGGGAGGTGCATTGCATGAGTGAAGATGAGGTGTGTGTGGGGAGAAATAAATGCAGGTTGTGTTGAACAGCGGATTAACGCTTGGAGGTTTTTCCCTGCCAGGTTTTTCCTGGGGCTGCGGGAAGCTCTCTGTTAGCTGCCTAGACAGCGCTTGTGTCTTGCTGGTGGTGTTGTGCTGTGTCTGGCATTCCAAAAGGCTGCTCTGAATGTGTGCTAAACCCGCTTCAATTCAGGGGCCAAATCCGGGGCTGAGCACAGCTTCCTGTCCCATGTCTGTCCCGGGCCCCTTTGTCTGCTGGGGGCTGTGCTGCTCTGGCTGTATTTTGGGCTGTCACTGGGGCAGGTGGAATGGCTGCAGGAATAAGGAGGAATGTGCATGAAATCTATGCCAGCAATAAATTTGGCAGTGCAGTCTCTGTCCAGGCACACTTGCGTGAGTTGTCGTTTGATCAATAAGCCAGTTGTGTTGGGTAACGTCCCAGGCAGAGGCAGACTGCTACAGTGGCAGTGGCTCTGAAAGGGAGGTGTGGAATATTCTGTTAACATGCAAGTAAATATTGAACATGTTAATACGTTTCCCAAATCCCAAGAAACCAGTCAAGCTGAGACTGTTGTGAGGGTTAGGTCTGACCACTGTAAGATCCAGTTGCGAAATCTCCTTTTGCTGAAACCTTTCTTGCTTACAGACACAAAAAACCCCTCAAACCCAAAAGCCAAGACACCCCAAACTAACACTGTCCCAAAATTAATCCCAAAAAGCCCAGAACATCATGAGTTAACTCTAGTCAGTGGAAGGGTCAACATGTTTAAGAGTGGTTTTCCCTTTAACAGGAGTGAAAGAGGATGTGCCTTGTTCAGGCTATCTTGATTATATTCGATTTGGGATGGTATCAGCTATCTTAATTGCAGCTGATGCCTTGCACTCTGAGCCTATTTTTTTTGTTGCCTGCTGTAAAAGCAAGAGTTAATGGTAGAGAGTAACTTTTTATTTTGCTCTGTGTGTCAAATGAGCAACTTAGCAGAGATTGTTGCATAAGGAGAGGTGTGACCAAATGTTTGAAACATTACTGTCTATTAAAATTGATAGGAAAGCTCCTGTCCACATTGGTGATGACAACTATCTGTATGTCTGTATAGATATACATTTTATATATATATTTCCTGCTTTTATTTGGTGCTGCCATCATAATGCTGGTCTTCCCATGGCTGGGTTGCACGTGAGGGTGAGCAGGTTTGTAGATGTATTTAAGTGAAGCATTAAAGGCTTGTGCTTTTAGACTGGGGGCCTGGGTTGGTTCCTGTAAGCAGCTATGTGGGATTAGCATGTTGTTATTGCCACTAGGATAGGGATTGACTTGGAAATAGAACTCTGGGATCTGTTTGCGCTTGGACAGCATATGCAAAACGTGCTTGTGTTTAGTCTTCTGAGAAATTCCAGTTCTCTGTGCTGTCATATTGGATTGACTGCTGAATAGTGATGTGGAGAAATGTTAGTGCAGCCTCAAATTTGCTTAAAGCTTTTAGCTGGAGAAAAGCAAATACTTTTGAAAAAATCCTGGGTTCTGGTGAATATCTGGATGAAGAAATAAATGTCACCTGGGAAAAAACCCCCAACAGCAAAGAAACAAAACCAAAACACACAAAACAATTATTAGGGGTGTGTTCATATGTACTGCGTAGGATAACTTGGTCTTGCTGCTTGATAATTTGGTCCAGTAAGAATATGTTCCAAGGGTATTGTAGTGTATTTGCTGCTAAATCTGTTTCTTGCACTAGTCTAAGTAGCTGTAATCATTTATCCTTGGATGATTTTAGAGCTGTGAGGCCCTAGATACAAATAGGTACTTATCTGCAGACCAGGGTTCTTCTGATTATTATTTTTTTCCTGGTTTTTTTTCCTGTTTTTTTGGCCAGCCAGCTTTTGGGGATGTTTCAATGTGTGTTATTTTAGCCAAAGTTTTGTAGTTACAGGAAGTGCGACATCAAGCCTTTTGCTTCTAGTTCCTGTCAGTCACTAAATAAAGGAAGTCTACTAAACATAAATTCTGTGTCTTTGTTTTCATTTTCACTGGGTTTTTTAATGCTACCCAGTTAACAAGCTGAAAAATGCTTACTAATATAGAAAAAGCACAGAAGGGAAATAGAACAGGAAATGCTTCATAGTAACAAGTGTTTATAAGCATGACTGCTGCTTATTTATGCATATTCATCATAGATGTGCTGTCATCTCTCTTCAGGTTCCTGAGCAGCAGCCAATTACTTTATGCAGTGGAGCTGAAGATACCAAGCATTATGAGGAGGGCAAGAAATGCGTGGAAGAATTGGCATTGTACCTCAAACCACTCAGCAGTGCGAGAGGTAGTTCCTGCATTGCTTCCTTGGACAATGAGATGCAAAAGAAACTATCCAAATGATTAGTTAGTCTGTTTGACAAGTGGATATAAACCTAGTTTAGAAACAAATTGAAACACATTTCCTAAATACGAAGGTCATGTTTTCTTAGTGGGGAAGGGGGTGTGGAATAAGAAGTTGCCAGAAGTATTTCTGAGAAGAGGCTGAGGTATTTGGCCATGGTATAGTGAGCTGAGACAAACTGTAAATTGTTTTGACCTCTGCAGACTAAGTAAAAATAGACTTTTTTCAGTTCTCCTTTGTGATAGCTGTGGTAGTTCAACTTGTCTGTAGAGGAGGAATAAACTGAAATGAGAAAGCTACTGCATACAGGATAGATAAGAGAAATTACAATACTCGGTTTATACAGGATCTTACACAAGAGCTGTATCAGTCTGAGTATTCTAAGCAAACCTTCACTATGTTCAATTGTGTGGATTTTATCTATACCACATGTGCTGGACTTGGACAGTCTGTCAACCCAAGCAGTGGAGTTGAACATCCTGGGCATCGGGTTTTCAAAACAGTATTGTTACAGGAAGTTGTCTCAGTCTTTCCTGAGCAGTACAGTGATAACAATATCCCTCTGGGTAGCAGTGGCCCAGTGAACAAACTCAGTTTGTTCACTGTTTGTCCAGTGAGTCTCTTATTCCTTTATCCTGGATTAAGGGGCTCCCAGCACGTTTGCGAATCACAGTTTTTGCACCCCAGACAGTTCAGGACTCGGCTGTAAGCACAGTTTGGCTGGACCAAAGCAATGGAGATACCAGATGAATGCAGGAAACTAAATGTCCTGTGAAAACAAACAAGTGTCCAAGTGATCCCTGAAGTCCATGAATAAGGGACGAATTGGGAATCTGTACTGGGAGGGTGTGGGACAAATGACCAGCATGGGGAGAGGATTCATTAGAGGTTCCACCTTCTCAGAGAGCCAGATCGGTCAATCTCAAGAGTTAAACCTGTGGGGAAGCTGACTCCCAGCAGACTGCTTTTAATGCTAAATAAACTGTCAAACTTCTGCTTCACCTTGTCTAGTGCTCTGTTTAGCAAAGTGGCCATCAGGAGAACTAGGTTTGCATTGTACAGTAGTCAATGAAGGCTGGCATGAGAAGAGAAAATAAGGGGTGTAGTTTATTGTTCTGTTTCATTTTGTTTTGCAGGTGTGGGTCTTAACAGTACCACTCAGAGCGTGCTGAGTCGTCCCATGCAGAGGAAACTTGTGACATTAGTCCATTGCCAGCTGGTGGAGGAGGAGGGGCGGATCAGAGCCATGCGTGCGGCACGGTCGCTGGGCGAGAGGACTGTCACAGAGCTCATCCTGCAGCATCAGAATCCTCAGCAACTCTCTTCCAACCTCTGGGCTGCCGTGAGAGCCAGAGGGTGCCAGTTCCTGGGCCCAGGTAGGTGACAGCGCAGTACCACTGCTGTGCTGGAAGCCACTTAGAACTGAGCCACTGATAAATGGCTGTCAAATTGCCCGGGTGGTTTTATTAGGCAGCAGCTTAATTTCTTAATAAGTAGGTTTTCAGGATTGATGGTATATCTGTTGGGCTGCTGTCATGGACTTCCTCACATTTTTAGTGCTTTTACAAGTCTTCTGTAAAATTCAGAATAATGTGTGTCCTTTTGTTCTTGTCATAAGATAAATAGGAAGCAGTTTCTCTCTTGCAATTCCTTGAAGAAGTGAGACCCTTCTAGAAAAAATAAGTTTACTAGAAGAGTCTGGACTTGACTTCTTTGCCTTCTCTAGGGTAATACACATACAAAGCAGTTGTGGGGATAGATTTGTTACGGTTAATTTCACTTTAAAAAAAAAGTCACGCGATGGAAAACATAGGCTTCACTTGTTGAGTCTTGAAATATGCAGCCAATTTGTTAAACTAAAAATAGTGACACTTTTCCCCACTGAATCGGACTAAGAAGGGCTCACTTTGAGATGCTAACTTTGGTACCACTCCAGGGAAGAGGGAGGCTTGTTATCAAGCAAAGTAGTTGTGCTGCAGCACCTGACTCATTTGTGTGGGCACTCATTGCTCTTTTACCTGCATGGAAATGAACCTTGCACTTCCTCAGCCTGTCAGCTTTTTCTGCTGGGGTCAGTGTGGGATGTTGATAATGCGCTTTGAAAGGTCTTATATTTATATTGAAGAGGGGTATGGACAGGTACAATAAAGTCTTCCTATCAAATGATAACCAAAATAGATGAAATAATAATAATAAAAAATACAGGTAGAAAGTCTTGTTTTCCCCAGCCACAGTCTGAGAGTCTGGAAGTGTTTCTTCCTTCTTTGCCTTTCCCTTCTTGCTCAAGAGGTTGTGCATAAGTCAGTCTTGGGCTTCTCTCATACTTTCTCTTTTTTTTCCTCCCCATGCTCAGCAATGCAAGAGGAAGCTTTAAAGCTGGTTCTGCTGGCTCTGGAAGATGGATCTGCCCTGTCACGGAAGGTCTTGGTTCTGTTTGTGGTGCAGAGGCTGGAGCCACGATTCCCTCAGGCTTCCAAAACTAGCATTGGGCATGTTGTCCAGCTCCTTTACAGGGCCTCATGCTTCAAGGTGTGAAGAAGAGTCTGCTGGGAGACTTCATAATGCTATGCAAACTGTTGTTTTTCACTTTCAAGATTCACTGTCGTGTAACATTAAATGTGTCTAAAATTATGTATAGTTCTAGAAGGTATTGCTCATTGAGTGCCATGTGTATTTGGAGAGTTCTTTGTACAGATGTGATGGCAGCGTAGGCTGAAACGGCAGCTTGGAGCTGTGAAGGTAGGGTTTGACTGTCCAGTTTGGTAGTTGCACAGTTACGAAACCTGGATGTAAGCCAGATTCTTATCTCCTTAGGAGTGGCTTAAAAGCTGGAAAATCCCCGGTTCTGTTAATTCACTGGTGATGTGGTTAGAAACAAAGAAATATGAGCATCTTGGACCTGAGTTGTATGAAGAGAGCTTAAGCTGCTTAGCGTACTTTACAGTATTTAATGACCCTTAACTAAGTGGTCAAACTCAATGTCATTCACTTTTGCTAAATGAGTAGAAAAATGCTTTTGTTTTGGTAACTGTACCCTCAAAGAAAATTCTGAAATGCAGATCTTGACCAGAGAAGTAAGGTGTGGGTGCTGTAAAGTCCTTTAGGAAGTGTGACACTTTGACCAGGTCAGAGGCAGAGTAAATGATGTTTTGTGTACATTTTATAATGGTTCATCTCTTCACAGAGTGTATTATTTTAGTAGTCATTAATGTTCACTGCATGTTGTCCTTGAGTTTAGTTTGGGAGGACTTTGCTGCTGACTGAAGATGCCAATTTTCTTGCACTTCACGTATTCTCTGGCTTATCCTGCTCAATTGCATTTGGCTCCTTTGTCCCAACTAGGTGACAAAGCGAGATGAGGATTCCTCCCTGATGCAGCTGAAGGAGGAATTTCGGACCTATGAAGCTCTGCGAAGGGAGCACGACTCCCAGATAGTTCAAATAGCTATGGAAGCAGGTTTGCGCATTGCACCGGACCAGTGGTCCTCGCTGCTCTACGGAGACCAGTCTCACAAATCCCACATGCAGAGCATCATCGACAAGGTAAAGCCACCTCAAATCAGCCCAGCCCATCTTGTCTGCAGCTGTAGTAGATTCCAGTGCTTGTAACGTTGAGCTTGTGAACTGTGCCACTCACCTACTAATCATTAGTCCTTTTTATTCTAAAGCCTGTTAGGCCCTCAATAATTAGAATACATATTTGTAACCTAATGAGTCTTGCTCCCTCTGCCATCCTGATGTTTCTTGCTACCTTACTTGTTTCTGCAGATGGGAAGCCACAAAGTTCAGCTACACAACTGAGATGTGACCTTTGTGAACAGCTGACAGTGTAGTGACAGAGGTTAATGGTCTGTGTTTCCAGGCAGGAAGTTAGTGCACCAGTTGGAAAAAAAAGTCAGTCCACAGTCTATAGCGAGGTAGAATTCAAGGGTTTTAAATAATGGAGCTGTGTGATGTTAGTAAATGGAATGTTGCTATTTTTTCCTTGAACCTGTCTTGCTCTTTACTGTCTCCTGTACTGTTTAAAGCAGGGTGCAAACCTGTTGGGGGGGTTGAAGGTGTTAAGACTCTTCAGAAATCTAAATTGAATTGTTTCTAATATTGTCCACTTTTTTTTTCCTGGGTGCCAGCACAGCACGAAAGAAATGGGTTGTACTGATAGAAATAACACCGGCATTTGTTTTGTCGGTTTAGAGCTGTATTTTAATCTGCAATGTCAGAACTGTCTACTCTTGATAGAAAGGGCTCACTGAAATGGGGTTATGTGGAAAATGTTTTTCTCCAGACTTGGGAGATAGCTCTTGTGAGCTTGTGGAACAGCCTTCAGAAACTATGAGGATTGCTTTGCCTGTGGAAAGTTAATTATGATAATTTTTTGAAGTTGCAGACCCCGGCCTCGTTTGCTCAGAGTGTTCAGGAATTGACTATTGCTCTTCAGAGGACTGGAGATCCAGCTAACCTGAATCGTCTTCGACCTCACCTCGAGCTCCTGGCAAACATTGATCCCAGTCCAGGTAAGTCTAGAAAACCTGTAACTGAAGAGTTTAGCCAGGAGTAGCTTCACACTGTAGAAGTATTGAAAGCTGATCATCAAGTATAAGGAAGCATCCTCTGACCCATCAACTGAAGATTTTTGAGTGGTATTCATAGCCAGCCTGGAACACCAGTAATCTGTGTGAGGAACCGAACTATTCTGAAGCTAAATTAGCTTCAAAAGTACGGCAGGAATAATTTCCCCACCTCTCCAAGGATCGCTCCCTTGTGTGACAGTACTGGGTGGGCTCACACAAGGGTGTTCAGCGCATAACCCTTTGAGGTTACATGGGGTGTACTTGGGCAGTGCTGATGGGGGGGAAGTGGCAGCATTCTGAGCTTCCCTCTTTCCCCTTTTTGAGTCCTCATGCTGCTATTTAAACTGCATTGCAAAACAGCAGGAGATTGGCAGAACCACTGTGTTTAAAGCAGAGCCTTAGCTGTTGCTGAGATGCCTTTTCCTCTCCAGTTCTTTACTGCAGCAAATAATTTGTTAACCAGCTTGGGGAAGTCTTCAATAAAACACTCACTAGATTAAGGACTTCCATTCACTAATCTAAAAATCATGTCTTTTTCTTTGTTCTAGAAGTTCTATGTATCAGTTTTTGATCTGAGGTCTCCAGCCTGCCGGCATTGCACTCAGGAGTCTCTTAGAGGCAGCTTAAAATCATAAAGCATCTTCAGTGTAAAGAATTTTGGATTCCACAGTAGAACTTATCAAATTCAATAGATAGAAGCTGGGGGAAAAATCAGTCTAGACAGGAAAGATTTGTTACCTTCAGGAATTTAATGTTTTTCTTATTAATATGTAATTTTGCAAGGGTGGGAAAGACAGTCTGGGAAGGGGATGATAGCTGTAAGGAATGTAACTGGGAAATGAACTGTTGGCAGAGGAGAGAAAGATGAAAATTGTTGAGAACGTCAGCAGTGCTATGAGGGTGGACCACCTGAGGGAGAAGGGAAGGGACAGAACAGAGTGCTGCGGCTGAAGGTGTGTTTTATACTTATTGTGTAAAATCAGTGTTATGCATCAAAATAGTCTGAAGGCCTAAGCTATGACTTCAGGAGGTGAGAAGTTGTAGTTCTTAGTTTCTGTATGTTTAAACAAATAAACTGGCCTTTCAAATGAGGACCAGCTGTGCTTCACAGCTAAAGGAGATGCAGTGCTTTCTTCCCAAATCCTTCATACTGTAACAAGTCAGGGGCAAAACTGTCTGTGTCCTGCAGATTTGTTAGCCAGAAACTAAGGAAAGTAGCATCACTGATAGCCTCATTCAGTTTCTGCAGGCAAGTCTGGTCTTAATGGTTCTTTCTGTGCTGTTTTGTTGCTTCCCTGGTGTTCTGTAGGTGCAGTGAAGTACCTGGGGAGGAATTTAGGCCTTGTCAGTGAATCTAATGTCATTATTTATGCTAAAGATCTTGAAAGGCACTTTGAAGTCCTGTGCTTTGCAGCAGAGTGTGCGGGCATGGGGTGGGAGTGTCCGCTGCTGGCATAGTTTCAAAAAATTAGAGAAGTAAATTGGTTGAAAGAACAAGTGCTCCAATAGAATTGAGACTGGACAGTCTATTCACAGTGCTGTGTATTAGGCAGTGCTCCGAGACACAGGTTTACCTCATGATGTGTTTTTCCAAGTGAGAGGCATCGATTTCTGTGGCAGCTCCGTGACTGTGTGTGATCAGACCAGTAGTGTTTGTACAGAGAGATTTTACCTGCAGGAGTCCAAATGCAAAGCGGGATTTTCAGCCTGATGTTTTTCATTATGTGAAGAGTTTGTACAATGCATTTACTCTGGAGCTCTTGTGACATGAAAGTTATTATAAAAGGAAATAATTTAGCATGCTAGTAAGTCTTAGTGGTTCATTTGATGTTTTGTGCAGTCCCTCTTGAGTCTGTAGGTCCCTTTATTGTATAAGAGGTAAATATCTCAGAATTAAGTTGCTGAATACTTTTTTATGTACTGATAAAACATTTTTTGATAAAACATTTTTGCTTGTCTAATGAAATTTTGTGATTCTGATGTTTGAGTTTTTTACCTGGCTTTAGCAAATCCTTCTGATTTTTCTTTTTCTATTCTCTGTTTGCTGTCCATGTAACAGATGCTCCACCTCCAACATGGGAACAACTGGAAAATGGATTGGTTGCTGTGAGGACTGTGGTTCATGGCTTAGTTGATTATATCCAGAATCACAGCAAAAAAGGAACTGATCAGCAACAGGTAAAAGCTGCCTCATTTAGGAGTTCCCTACCCCTGCCTTTAACTGGCTGTATCCAATAGTAGAGGTTTACTAATGTCATCTGGAGAGATTTGGTTTGATGGGGAGCTGATTGAAAATATCACTGCTGGATCATAATTATCAAAAAAGAAACAAGGAAAAAACTCAAACCCCACCCTAGAACCTGTTGAATTAATTTGCACAGCTCACTAGGATGAAAAGGAAACAGTCTGATCCAGCTGCAGGCTGAGGGAAATAACACCCCTCCTGAATAGAGGGTGGGAAGGGATGCCAGTGTACAATTATTACCTGTAGGACTTTCTTGGGTTTGTTTTAATGTGCCGTATTTCAGCCAGCTGGCTCTGTGTTAATGGCGTTATTCTTACACCTGTGCTTAATGGTCTGTCAAGCTTGAAGATTTAAGAATACTCTGGATGAAGATGCAGTCCAAGTTCCTGAAACAAATGTCTTTGTTTCATAAATATTATGTTGCCAAATATTATATATGAGCTTATATCATAGTTATCTAATTGTGCATTCATTTGGTCTCATTTTGTTGTGTAGCTCAGTTGATGTAAATCCTTGTTGCTGCTGAAAGACAGAGCTGCCTGTGACGCTGCTCCCTCACTTTGACACTCATCCTCCTGGAGAGATGCTTCAGGGAGCTCTAGTAGTAGAAAATTCACTCTCCCCCCACCCCAAAAAGGGGCGGGTGGGGGGGAAAGGCCCTTACTAAGAGGATACACTCAGCTCTTAGTGAAGTGCACTTTGGTGTTCAGGTGTCTCACCTGGTTTCTTTACCTTGTCAGCCCCCTCAGCACAGCAAGTACAAGACATACATGTGCCGGGACATGAAGCAGAGAGGAGGATGTCCCCGCGGGGCCAGCTGCACCTTTGCACACTCCCAGGAGGAGCTGGAAAAGTAAGTGTACCCCTAGTAGAAGAAATCAGTCCAATCTTTGCTTCATGTTACCCAGGAGAGTTATTTATTATACCTAGAAATGAGGAGAGGAGATGTAACCTGGCTGTTACATTAGAG
This sequence comes from Grallaria varia, assembly GCA_013396735.1. NCBI lineage: Eukaryota > Metazoa > Chordata > Aves > Passeriformes > Formicariidae > Grallaria > Grallaria varia. The sequence goes on along the minus strand of VWZG01012475.1, from coordinate 77,755 downwards.
GAAATAATGTGAAAAAACTTGTAAGTCTCTCTTAGGTTATGGAGCTGCTCGTTCTCCTGGACAGGGTATTTGGGTTTGTTCAGCAGTAATGCAGCTCCAAAAGTTTGTTACACCAGTGTTACTTGAGGGTTTTAGAGGTGAGCTGTTTTCCTCATTTCTTACGTGTGACTGAACCTGCTGTGTGGCTGCATCCACAATAGTCATTATTTGGGGATACTTTGCATCTTCCCTTCATATTCAAGTGGGTTGCTGGCAGTTTTCCAAATGTAGGGAATGTGTTGCTAGCTCTCCAGAGAGCAAAAAACTGACTTTCCAAGACTTTTTCCTTCAACAGTTATTCTTTGTACAATCTGTGAGAAAGTTCCATGCTGTAACTTTCAGTTGCTTAAGTCTATTGATGTAGAGTTAAAAAATAATGGTGATATGAAGTCTGCAGCAAATAATCTACATCCATGAAGGATTTAAAGGGGTCCCCAGTAATCCAAGGGCAAGATGCTGTTGTTCTGCGGGTTGTTTTAATTTTTTTTAAAGCAATTATTATGCAGTGTTGAAGCATTAATATGGCAGTTCACTGGCTCTATAGCCAGCACACAGTGCATATGCAAAACACGAAGCAAAAAAGAGAGCATGTGCTGTTAGAGTGACAAAGGCAGTTATTCAAGTGAACAAAGAATAGGACTTTGATAGTTGTGTGCTGCAGAAACAGTTGGGTTTTTTTTGCCTTTTGTCATCATGTTATTAAAACGGAGATTGGTAGTGCTGGCTGGGGTGGTTTGGTTAACCCAGTGTTGAGTGGTGGGTCAGTGTTACACCTCTAAACTAGTTGTGTGTATCAAAGACTGTTGTCGAGCTTTGCAGGTGGGAGAGGCCTATTGCAGTCACAGACTGACTTGCATGCTTTGGTATTAATGCTGTCATGGGCTGAAGTGAGTGTTTGCTCTGTTTCAGGTTCCAGCAGTTTCTGTAGGTGGTTGGGGAGTTCCAGCTCTTCCTTGTACTTTTATCTTTGCTTAAATCCTTTAAGTAGCTATTGTGTTAGCATTCCTGCTTTTAAAAATGGTTAGTGTGAATAATATACCTTGCTGTTGCTGTGTGGTTCCTGTATCTCTGTATATAGGTTTAAGTTGGTAGGAAGGTTATGGGGAAGTGCCTTAGACAGCAAATTATAATTCAGACTTGCTTTAACAGCAGCTTATTACCCTCTTGACAGGGGCAAAGACCCAGTGTGCATAGGCAAGTACTGAACTTTTTTAGATTATTTATGTCCTGCACATATGGAGACTGCAACAAACATTGATAAAACAGCTCAGTGGGCAGCATTGTGTATTTTTTCCCAATCATTTTTTCATGGAGGGTGCTATGTAAACTTTCCCTGTCGCCCTTGATTGAAGGATGTCTGTCCACATGCACTGCCTCTCTTGAGCTGTTGTGTTCTAGAGGGGTGGGCAGGGATGGCCCATCCTCTTCATCCTGCAGATGAAGTGCAAGCCTCCCATAAGTCAGGAGCCGTCAGGCATTGCACCTCTGAGAGAGGCAGTTGGCCAGAAGGAATTGGCAGGGAGAACATGGCAGTGGCTTCCCAATGTCCTGCTGCTGCTTTGCTGGGAGGAACTGGTTTGGGTTGGGATGTCCAAGTAAAGTCTCAAGTTCAGCCTGAAGACCTCACCTCCTTGTGTCCAGCTGGCCTGCCTGGCTGACACGAGATGCCAGAATGACTTGGGAGCAGCATGTTTAGAAAGCTGTATTTTGTGCCTGCTCAGGTGATAGCCTGGTCTCTTTTCATCCTTTAATGCCTTCTGAATGATACCCACTGTCAACACACCTCAGCTTGAATTCATGGTTTGATTATGTGGGTAAAAATTAATCCAACCGTGAAATTGGGAGAGTTAAGAAGGTGGCTAGATGATCAGTGAACTCTCACAGGTGAAGAGCTCAAGTCCACGTTGCAAGATTTCCCTTTGTCTGGCTCTATGTTCAGTCGCATCTGAAAACCCCAAACAAGCCCAACAATTAACCCCCTTTTTACCTCTGTTGAATTGCTCTTAGTGCTGTGCATATGGGCAAATACAAAGCTTATCTCTACAGATTGAGTAATACGTGCCCCCTTTTTCTACAGTAATGTGTGTACCTTCCTAGTCTGGGTTTCCATCTCACTCTGACTGCTAGATATGATAGGGAAGTGTTGGTTTCAACCCCTGTGAAGAAATGGTGTCTTGTTCAGTGAGAACACTCAGGTCTGCAAATACACCCTCCCAGGTTCTGGGATCTGAGGTGATGGCAGGGGCTTTGGTGGAGGACCTTCAACTCTGGAACTTGCTCTCTAGTACTGTCAGCCTGCTGGTTTCAGTAGAGTGTGAGTTAAAATGCTTGTTTCTGTTTAGGCTTTCCTCAGAGGCAGTGAGATTTAGATTGCAGTGTTCATAGAGTTTTTATCTCTTCAGTCATTTTTTCAAGTGATATACACACACAAATGGTATAAGCTGTATGTTGATGAAGTAACATAAATCTTTAAAAACTGTGCTTTAAAAGATATCGCATGGTAATAAACACTTGGCTTAACACTGGACACATGGTGAAAAAGAGTATCTTCATATTTTGTCACTTCAATTTTCTGCTGTTAGTTTCTTCTCTGAATAAAAAAGATTTGAATTTTCTGGGATTCTTACTCTGAAGCTTACCATTACTGTATTTTTTGTGATGTTTGGTTTTTGGTTTTCTCCTGTGTAGTTGAAATGCACATGTTGACAGAAAGTATGATTTTAAACTTGCTGTGTGAAGTTTAGCTGTGACTTCTTGATGTACTTGTCATTCAAAATCCATCCTTGTTCTGGTTGAAGCTGCTATTAACAGTTCAATTATCAGGCCTAAGTCGTATTCTAACAGATATTCTCCCAAGCCCCTTGGAAACTTGAATTAAAACTTGAAGCTTTCAGAAGAATCTGTGTGTTCGAAAAATCCTTGAAGTGCAACTCCTTTTATTTCCTTCTGTTTCAATTTTTGATTTCTCTTTGTGGTTTCTCTTTCTGAAGATTCCGTAAAATGAACAAGCGTCTGGTCCCCAGAAGACCCCTGAGTGCCTCCCTGGGTCAGCTGAATGAGGTGGGGCTGCCTTCAGGAGCTATCCTCTCAGAGGAAGCAGCAGCGGACATGCCCAGCCGGAAAACTTCTGCGCTGCCAAATGGAATTGTGTCAACAGGCAGTGCAGTGACGCAGCTCATCTCTCGAGGGACTGACTCCGGTTATGAAACTACTCTGAAGCCAGGGAAGATGGACCATCTGAGTAGCAGTGCCCCTGGATCCCCTCCTGACTTGTACGGGTCTTCCTACCTGTTGTTCACTGTGTTCTCTGTGTGTGCATATGGAGTGGAAACAAAGTAAACCCATTCTCTAGAAAAGAAATTAAATGGGGGTTGTGGTTGGTTTTGTGATTTGGTCTTTTAGGTTTTTTTTGTTTTGTTGGTGGTTTTGTGGGTTTTTTTGTTTGTTTTTGTTTGTTTGTTTGTTTTGGGTTTTCTTTTTTAGTGATTAAAGAGTAAAAAACTACAGCTAAAACCTTAAACTGCTGTACTTCCCCATTTGCTTATATTTTGATTGGAGAGGGTGATACAAGCCTTCAGAAGGTGGAATGTAGGCAAAGAACAGTGTGTTAGAGTGCAGTGTGCTGTACCAGGCCTTACTAAGCAGTGCCATCTTTCTGCCTTTTAGGCTGGAATCTGTCCCCAAGAGCTCTATTTCTGCCTTACCCGTGAACCCTCACCCTGTGCCTGCTCGGGCCCCGGCAGACCTGCCCTCAGTGTCTGTCACCAAGCAGTTGCAGATGGTCCCACGAGGGTCCCAGTTGTACAATGCTCAACAAGCAGATATGTTTTATCAAGACCCCAGAGGAGCTGCCCCACCGTTTGAGCCAGCGCCCTACCAACAAGGTAAGATTGGCACCAAGCTCTTTTATCCTCATGCTGGTTTTAATCTTTCTTCCCACTCCATTTTTTTGAGACCTTAAATTGAAGTTTTCTCGCATATGACATGAACTAAAGGCACTAATGTGGTGATGGCATTATGAAAGGGAAATTGGGAGGATTTTGTCTTGACTGAGGACTTCGATGCAGATTGAAACAGCTGTTTGTATCTGTTCAGTGTAGCAAATCCTTCTGCATTCTGTTCTTCCCAACTGGGCTAGATCAGGGATTCAGTATGGTAAAACTTAATTCAGTCTGACTGAGAGAAAATGGAAATAAAGTGTGTGTGATGGGTGGATAGAGAGAAATTAAATTGGAGCAGGGTGTTCACAAAAAAGAAAACTTTATAAAAAAGGAACTAAAAGGAAAAATTCCCAAGTATAAAGAGACCAAGTGGAGAAAGGTAATATTGAGGGGGATTAAACAGAAAAGGTATGGCTATATATAAAGACAGGGAATGATTCTTAGACTATGTAAGATTGCAGAGAGGAATGAGCTGAAGTTAATATGAAAGGAAAGTATGGAATGGAAGACCAAAAGAATAAAAAGCCCTTAGAAAGGAAAGGGGAGAACAAAACCATTTTTGAGAAAGTTGCGGAGCATTTTGAAGAAAAGCAAACAATATTTGGTCATTATGTGCCAATGAACGTCTGAATTGTCTGCAAAATTTGTTTATGCTTATTTTTAAATTATTCAGAGATCCCAGATAGAATAATAAAACGTTCATGTAAGCTGGAAGTGGGATCCTGGAAGTCTTTGGTGATTCACAGTTCTGAAATTTCTTTCAGCTGTTCACGAGGTAGAACAAATCTTTAGATACATTTAAATTCTAATAATTTAAGTTCCTTTACACAAGCTCTGATATATTGGGACAAGTTGAATTTTAGCTGCATGAATGAAGATGTCCAGGCTAATCTTCAGTTTACTTTTCAGATTTTATCTAGCTGAAAGCATTCATAGCAATCTGGTGAATTATTTCTCTGTGGTGTGCTCACAGGACCTCTGGCGCCTGTGACAGGCTCAGTCTCACCACCCCTTCTCCAGCTACTGTACCATTGACTGTACCTTGCTGGTATCTTACTTCGACAATTTAAATGTGACAGTTGGGCTTTGGATCAGCGTTTGCTGCTTCAGGGCTTTCTGTAGTTAATCTTTGAGTAGAAATACCAGTCGGACCTTTTTTTTACCCTTCTATTCACGATTCTTGTAGGCTGGAGTAACTGAAGCACTTTGTGGACAGCAGTGGTAGTCATTTTGTGTACCTTGTGTGTCTCTTCCCCTCAGGAGTGTACTACCCCACCCAGTCCATGTCCCGCTTCGTGCGGCCGCCACCGTCCACGCCCGAGGCGGGCGCTGCATACCTGGAGCCGTACGCGCCGTACCTGCCGGAGCGCGTGGTGAGCCCGCAGTACGCGCAGCCGCAGCAGTACCCGCCATTGGCGCAGCCCCTCTACCCCCCGCACTACGACAGCCGCCGTGTCTACCCCGCCGTGCCGCCCTACCAGCGTGAGGACGTGGTGCGCGGCAGCCCCGTGCCCATCGACATCCCGCCGGCTGCCGTGCCGCCCTACGTGCCCGAGGCCAGGGACAGATACCAGCAAACGGAGCCTTACTGCCCCGTGGCTCCGCACCTCGGCCAGATCAGACCTTCATGCCACAGGGTATGGGGTTTGCGCCGCGACGGGGTGGTCGTGGGAGGGAAACGATGGTTGAGATGTTGAGTGTTTTTGCGGTGCAGTGATGGGCTCTGGAGTGGAAACTATTTCCTTACAAACCTGGAAGGAAACGTAGTTATTGGTCAACTTTGTAGTTGTAATGATGTTAATATGCAAAAGAGCAGCAGGCTGCTGTTTAGTGCCCAAAGCAGAAAAGCACTGTAATTACCTTTGGAAGTCTCCTACGTCTCTGATTTCTCCAGCATTGGTTAGGCTGGAGAGGCCTCTCCAGTGCAGATTAAAAACATTCTGTGGAAATAGTCGTGTATGCATTCTTGTACTGCCCATTTGTGTCTGACCAGCTCTGTGCCTAAATAATAAGTATTAAACACACCTATCTTGATAAAAGAATTAAAAATTGCACTCTTCCAAATTTTCTCTAAGATTGCACAGTTTTACTAGGAAGACCCTCCAATCAGCAAACATGATCTGGGAAGTCAGCAGCTGGAGTCAAGTCCTGCAGAATAGCTGGATTTACATATCTGTCCTTCAGATCAGAGGCCCTGAATCCTATTGCTGAGTCCAGGAAGCATTTTTAACGTAGCATGTAGACTTACCAGTTTTGAGTTTGACGTATCTGTGGGATGTTTAATTCTACTGCAAAATTAATAATAAATGTGACAAGGTTATGATCTGTAGAGTTCTCCCACTTCCCCCATGTGACTGAAATGGGGACTTGGCATGCTGGAACATGTTACGGTGGCAGCTTTGCCAAGTTGGGACACATTCCCTCTCTTTGAGGCATCTTGAAGTAACACTGACCAGTGTAGGAACATGTATGTCCTGTATCCAAGATGAAAGTTAGCAGGTAGACTTTAACAAAGTGATCATTATTTGTTATTTTAGTGATTCTGTCTGTCCTCTGTATTTCCCTTTCTTGTGGGATATGGCTGCCGTATTTTGTTTGGATAAAAAACGTTTAGGAAATTACTAGTTCGGTGCATTAATGCTTCAGGAGCTCTGCAACATATTTCTGTCTTCATTTCAGCCTCATCCCAGCCTGGATGAACTTCACCGACGAAGGAAGGAGATCATGGCCCAGCTAGAGGAGAGGAAGGTGATTTCTCCACCTCCTTTTGCACCATCACCAACCTTGTCTCATCCTTTTCACTCAGAGGAGGTAAGCGTATTTTGACAAAAATGTGACATATTGGCATGTTTAGAAAATACTATGAAGTTTTTGTGTGCTGGCAGGTGATGGCAACAAGACAGTTAGAACAGTACAGCACTTGCAAGTGTTGAGGGATTATGGATTTTGTGCTCCAGGTGGGAAGCCCTTGCAGTGCAGTCTCCAGTATCTCAACTGGCTGTTGATTCTCTGATCTGCCACTGATCCTAAGCTATCTGCTTTTGGTGCATACAAGAAAATAAATTTTGAGCTATTATTAATTGAAGTAGTCAGTCTTCATGGTTACTGGACTTTGCTTCGTTTGCTTATGACAGAATGAAGTAACAGCTTGTTAGAGACTTACTTTTTTACCCAAGGTCAGAATACCACTTTCACGCTGTCCAAGTGAACAGTCAGCACTGGGAGCATAGCCAGGTGATCAGAATTTCACGTACTTCATGCCTGCCATGGCTCAATTCCAAATACCGATGTATCTGATTAAAAAATAGTCCTCATGGTGTTTCTCAAGTGTACTGCTGTTGAAATAAGTAGGGGTGGCTGTGGAACTGCTTCTTCCCTTCACTTACAGAACCAGGTTTTTGTTTTTGTACAGTACTTGGATGAAGACCTGAAGGTAGCTGGGAAATACAAAGGAAATGACTACAGCCAGTACTCCCCCTGGTCCTGTGACACCATCGGCTCCTACATTGGAACCAAAGATGCAAAACCCAAAGACGTTGTGGCAGCAAGGAGTGTGGAGATGGCGGTATGTGGGGGACTCTTCTTTGGGCAATAAAGGAGAGGGAGAAGATTTCTATCCAGGATTTATTCTTCTGTGGACAGGTGCTCACCTATTGCAAACACTTAACCAAATTATAGGATTTTTTGGTCCAGCTTCTCAAACAGGCTCCCCTTTCCCTCTCTGCCCTATTGGAATTAAATGTGTCTGATTTCTGTCTACTGAATTGCTTTCCTGTAAGACCTCAAAAGCACTACATGAAGTGGGAGCAAAAAGGAGGCTTTCTGACAGGAAAAAAGACACTGCATCTGCAGCTCTGGCCTTTTTACCTGTCCTCTTGCTCCCAGTCCTACATGCTATGGTTGCCTGGAGTTGTAACCCTGTCACGTTTGACCTGGGGAAGTACTGAGATTACTTGGAATTGGCTTATTGCGTCCAAGTGGCAGTGTTCAGGAATCAACAAGCAGCTCTTGGCTTCCATCCCTGCTGCTAGAAAACTGTGCAAACAAACCACAGCTCAATTGAAAGGGGCGACAAGGTTCTGGAGAAGCAGCCTCCTTTCTCATGGCTAAACAAAACCTTCTGGCCCGGAGCTAATCTTCAGATGAGCAAATAGAATCTCCACTGCTCTTCAGTTTTTGTCTCTTCACAGGAAAAAATTCTCAGGAAACCTTCACTGAATTAATTCTTCAGTGAATTAATTCCATTTTTTTGTGGTTCATAAGAGATTCCTTTTTTCGAGGATAGGAATAGTACCATCTGAGAGTGCATAGTGCTGAATATCATGCAGATGGCATTGCAACTTAGTAAACAGAAGAAAATTAAAATTGATACTAGCATCCTACAGCATCAAAATTATTTTTTTTTGCCCAGAATTCCAAAGTAGGTACTGCCTAATATCTCTTCTGGTTTCTAGGTGTTATATTTCATGACTTTAGCTTCCAACTCAGTTGTTACTGCTGTTTTCACCCCTTTATTCCTGCCTCAGGTGTGTTATCTTGTCTGTTTCTAGCAATCCTTATCTCCACTGAAAGCTTGCAGAGTTTTATTGTCATTTTGGACCATACCAAAGTTTTTAGCCTTTAGCCGGTTCTCTTTGTGTAGTAGCCCCACTTACCTCATTCATATTGTGCCCCAGTTTTACTCCTTTAGCAAAGTCTTAACTAGATTTTGGCAGTTTTTACCATGTTACATTTTCTGGTAGCCAACAGGTAGCTTTCCCATTTAACTCATTTCTTTGAGGTGAGAGAGAGAACATTTTCTCTCTTCCTGTGCTGACCCCTTATGGTGTTGGAGTGTGAAGCTTAGTTAGAAACCATGATGTTCCAAGCAGTATTATTCCTTAATGAAAAGTCTGCCTGAAAAGATGGACTAGACATGTCCTAATAAGTGCTGTGCTGAAAAATTCCCATTTTTGAGTCATTTTTTAGGCTGTTAGGTGATACGGTTCTTAGCACTGGGCTTCAGAGAAATTTCTTTTGGGCTCTAGAAGGAACATGTATTCCTCCGAGAGGCACACTGATGTCATCTTTGACTTTATTTAAGGAGGAGGTTTTCCCCTCCACCTGTTTGCTGCTGCTCTCCTCTCCTGGATTTGTTCACAATTCATTGTGCAGCTGTCTCAGAGAGGTGTAGTAAGGGTCATCTCACGTCAGACCATTGGAGACGTCCTTCTAACAGTGGAGTTAGGAATTAAAGGATAGGAAAGACTAGCTGAAGGATGAAGTGACTAGAGAATACAGGAATTACTGTACTGTTGCCAGCTTATGAAAGGCATGTGGGTCTGTGAAGTCCCGGATGAGTCTCGGAGTGCCTTTTCCATGTGTTGTGCAGAACGTGGACAGCAAAGCGATGCGTGAGCAGCGGTTGGACCTGCAGCGCCGCGCGGCCGAGGCTGGCGATGACGATCTCATTCCGTTTGGAGACCGACCAACTGTGTCGAGGTTTGGGGCGATCTCCCGCACTTCCAAAGCCATGTACCAGAACTCCGGGCCCATGCAGGCCATGGCGGTTCAGGGAGCTGCCCCCAAATCCATCATTTCAGGTACGACCTGTGCTCTGGAATGTTGCTGGCTGTTGCTGTTTTGTTTAGTGCTGCATTGTAGTACAGGTTGAAGACAAGCCCTGTAAATTTGTCTTTTGTCTTAGAAATATAGCTGAGAAGTGTGTTATGCCACTAAAAGTAACTCCAGGTGGGGTTGCACTGAGAAGCCTGAAGAAAGAGTCTGCCATCACTTTCTGAGGTCACTTGGTCAGTTCAGCCTGAAGAAGAGGAGACCTGAAGGGAGACCTTGTTGCCTTCTACAGCTTAATCACAAGGGGAAGCCTAAGGGCAGGCACTGATGTCTTCTCTGTGGTGACCAGTGACAGGACCTGAGGGAATGGCACAGGCCTGTGTCAGGAGGGGTTCAGGCTGGGTTTTAGGGAATGGCTTTTCCCCCAGAGAGTGATCAGGCACTGACCAGGCTCCCCAGGGCAGTGGGCACAGCCCTAAGGCTGCCAGAGCGCAAGGAGCATTTGGACAAGGTTGTCAGGGACAGGGTGGGATTGTTGGGGTGTCTGTGCAGGGCCAGGAGTTGGATCCTTGTGTGTCCTTTCCAGCTCAGGATGTTAATGATTCTATGACAGGTTTGTGCATATACAGTGTATGTCTTAGTGATTTGTTATTGCTGTTTGGAAAAAGTTATTTAGTTCTGCTGGTCCCTCTGAGATGAGGCTTATTTGAAATCTGTAGCAGTAGAATCCAGAAGCTTAGGGCTTCCCAAAATACATGATGCAAAACCATCATGATGAAGTAGTGTACTGCTGCTCTCCTGCTTTATGAGTAGCAGCTCCTGCAAGCTTAATGCAGCCATTGTCTTGTGTACTGTTAGGCAAAGCAGAAAGAAAGAGTAGTTTATTTTCAACATATTTGTTCTCTAATAATATGTATAGTGTTGCTGTCTATTATACTCCTAAAGATGGTCTGTTTCTTGAGGTGGGTTGAATAACCTTAAGAATTAATTTTGTTCTCCCAGACTTCCCTGTAGATTTTTCAGGCAGTAACTTTCTAGACTTTATTACAGGTAGAACTCTGAAAACTTAATCTTCAAACTGTATTTAACTAGATATGTCAGAATTACCAATCAACTCTCGAGTCTTTTAGGAACTTAAATAGTAAAAATAACTGCTCTCAGAGTGGCTGTCAGTTTGGCTTTGTGTCCCCATCTCCCTGATTGTCTGAAGTCCTTTAGTCTCAGACTCTGGAGGGCTGTCACAGATCTTGTTGGATGTGTAGGGAGAGTCACGAATTAGGCACATCAGACCAGTCACATGGAGTATTTCTGTGTTCATCTGATCAGGAGAAATGTTAGCATTCTCACTCTTAGAGGGCTTGCCTTTCTTGTTGTTCTGTCTGTCCAGTTCTGTGTTGGCTCAACTACTGGAAGGATAGTTTTGCAGTAATGCAACCTGGTGTTCTTTCTGTTCACTGGCAGACTACAGTCCTTACGGAACTCACGGTGGCTGGGGAGGCTCTCCATATTCTCCTCACCAAAATATACCTTCTCAGGGACGTTTCAATGACAGGTAGGGTCACTCTTTTTATTTTTTTTTTTCCCTAATTTTTTTTTTTCTGTGCTAGCTGAGTAAAGCTTTTCTTTTATTAGCCCTCTCCTTATCTTTGCTTTTCTTATCCCCAAGGGAGAGGCTGTCCATGTCGGATGTGGCTGGTCATGGGAAGCAGTTGCCCTCAGCTGAGCGAGAGCAGCAGCTGCGCATGGAGCTGCAGCAAGTGGACCATCAGATCAGCCAGCAGACACAAATGCGGGGGCTGGAGGTTGGTACTGGTGCTGGGGAGGGCTGCTGTGGAGAGAGATGAAGCTGGTAAAGCTGCTGTTCATGGGCTGATCTTTCTCTGACTGCCACGATACTCAGTTAAAATACTTAATTCTGGGATGCCAGGCATCAGGACTATGGTACAAGTGTCAGCCTCTGCTTGGCAGCAGAAACTTCACATGCAAATCAATGCCGTGCTTGAATCTGCACTGTACTCGGTCACGTTTGCTTACTCCCTACTCCCTCTCTGTTCATCTCTCTACTCAGAAGCAAACTCATGGTGTAGGTGCCTGTTCCTCTTGGCTTTACTGCCATCTGATTTTATGTACAGAAAGCCATGCCCTTCATGTTTTGTGTTTGGCTTTGTGTTTGTACCTGTTTCTTCCTAAGTAGCACAAGCAGCAAGAGTCAAGAAAGTAAATATGAAACATATTTAGCTTGAGAAATTAAAGCTTAATAATATGTCTCCACTTTCATTTGTAAAAGAATTAATGAGCTGAAATCTTTATATTTTTGAGACACAGAAGAGTCAAAGCATAATGAAAGAATTGTTTTAGCAAAGCTTAAATTACTGTTTTCCTCCTAGGAAAAATCAGTAAATATTTACCAGAGAACTGTTCTAGGTACTTCAGCAACTGTTCATATTAATGTTTTCACAGAAGTAATTGCTTTAAGGAGTGGATAGCAGCTTCTGCTGAAGCTATGGCTACCTCAGAATACCTGTTAGAGGAGGGTTATTGCAGTTTAGATGTAAGAGCCCACAATTCAGTCCCAGCAGCAGTTGCAGTCATATGCAATACTTAGTTACTTGAAACATAACTTGTGTTCTTGTGCTCTTGTTTGGGAATGGGAGGAGAAAATGTTTTACATCTTGCATGTCTGCCTTTGTCATAATAGAGGAGTATTGGAAAGTTGCAAAACCTATGAGTGGCCTTCCTCTCCTGCTCATCACTGTTTGTGGCAGTGTTAAATCCTACAGGGCTGAGTGTTGAGCCTTGATTTTGCTATAATTTGAAGTTGGCAGAACTGGCCAGTTATTTAGAGTAAGAACAGCTTTCAGTTTATCTCTCGTGTTCAAAGCTGCAAGTAGATATTAGAAAGCCAGGAGGCTTCATTGATTTACCTCTTACAAGGTTGCAGCAATCGCTTAATTCACTTAGAGCACAAAGAACTAGATGATTCTGCTTTCCTTCCAAATGAATGAGCATTTCTGCTTGAAGACCAGCCAGATGTTGAGTTGTGTACTAGGTGTTGCATTTAAACACAGAGCACATGATTGCAGAACTGAGTTCTAAGTTATTAGCAGATTTTTGGAGTGGCTGACATGGCTACTGCTTTTAGTAACTTGCAATCTCTGAATGAGTGCAGCCACTTGACTCTGTTTCCTAGTGTGGGACAGTAGAGAGCTGCATGTTGACATCTACATCTCTCAAGATGTTTTGTATGATGTAATAATTCTGGCTCTTTTGTAGAATTTAATAAATTCTGCTGTAAAATAAAGCAGCAGATTTGCTTGTCTGCTGTTACATGTTGTTCAACAAACAGCTCACAAAAGAGCAGTGGTTTTGTTCAGGGACTTAATCTTAGTTTTGAGAAGGGAGTGGTGTATGAGGAAAACACATGCAAATTTATGACAGTAAAAAGTATTTAACTCTGCTTGTTTAAAAGTGAAGAAACATGTCTGTGTGTACATGGACACGCTGAAACTTGCATTGGAAGTGATTTCAACTGGGGCCTTGTGTGGAGGGGGAAGGCTGGTTTTGCAAATGAGCAATACTGTGGCGTTATGGCCTTAGAGCTGCCCCGTGCTCAGTGTCTGTGCTCAGTTTGTGTGTGCTTGGCTTTATGCATTTAGGCTGTTAGTAACAGGCTGCTGTTGCAGAGGGAGGCGACTACCCTGGCAGGCCAGCCACAGCCCCCACCCCTGCCTCCCAAGTGGCCTGGGATGATCTCAAGTGAACAGCTGAGCTTGGAACTACACCAGGTGGAAAGGGAAATTGGGAAGAGAACCCGGGAGCTGAGCATGGTGAGTGCTGGGGGCGTGGGAGGCAGAGAGGTGAGGAGCCCTGTAACCCTGGCAGAAGGGCTGGCTGCCTACAGCTGGAGTAATCAATCCATCTCCCTCTTCACCTCTTAATTCTTCAAAACCTCAGGAGAAGTTTCTGGAGTCTTCTTCATGAAGATTTTCATTCTAGCCACTTGAAAATGCCCTTATTTTGTTGCCATTTGAAATGTGTGGCACTGAAATTTGCTGGAAACTAAATAGTCTCCAAGGGCACGGTGCCATAAAATGCTTTAACGTAGGAAATGTCATCTGCAGGTACAGGCTAGTGTTCAGAAGTCTGTGTGCTGTTAGTCTGTGGCCTTTGCTTGTTGTTACAAGGATCACCCCTTCCTTTTGGGAAATGCCGTGTCCTGAGAGGATGAGCAAATCTGAGAGTCTGTTGTTGTCTCATGGCTTTTGTGGGTTACACTGTGTGACTCCAATTGGCAGGCCTTCATCCTTGGCCCTAAGGGACAAAGTCTCCAATTCTTTTAACACACTCTTAAGGAATTTTTCATCTGTCTTTTTTTTTAAAGGAGAGCCAGTCTTCGCTGGATATGAAAAACAAACTGGGCACCACTAAACAGACAGAAAATGGACAATTAGAGCCACAAAGCAAGGTTCCAGCTGAGGACCTCGCACTGACTTTCAGGTAACATGGGCCTTCAACCTGTCTCTGTAACAGGAGAATGATTTCATCAGGGTCCCTCTCCGGTGTGAATTAATTCCGCTTGCCTCACATCAGCTCTGATGGGGACGCATCTACTAGGAAAAGAGGATACAAATCAAGTTTTTTATAGTGCAAGCGTCAATTAAGGACCACATTAGTTGATGAGTAGGTGAGTGGAATGAGTCTTAGATGAATTAATGCAACAGAAGACTTGCAGTGTCTGTCAGACGAGGAGTCCATCTCATCAGTATTTGATGATTACTAGGGAGGAGCGGGAGATAAACAACAACCATAAAAGAAATCTTTCCAAAGAAAATAAATGTCCCAAACATGAGAGCAAAGTTATTCTACCCTGCAGAGGTTTGCCATGTGGATTTGTCTAGGAAGGTATGTAACTTTGAAACTAAGTTCAATTTCATTTGTAGACAGTTATCTTTATCTGTGGAGATGCTGAGTTTCGTTTCAGTTCACATTTAAGAGACAGTTGGAATAAGATGTTGGCTGGGAATGCTGGAAATCTCCACAGCAAGTACTTTCAGATGGCCACAAGCATCTGTGTGTATTCAGACTAGCACTGAACAGAGAAGCTCAGATGGCATTACGTTTACATAACTTGATGTGAGCAGTTAAGAAATTGGATGTTTATGTAGAAAACATGTCCCACAGTTGCTGATGAAGTTTGCACTTTCTTCTTATAATGAATTCCTTGAGTTCTGCACTGCACCATTAGATTGAAGCCTCCAGAGCAGGAGCTAGTTTTTCCCTATGGAGCTCTGAAAGTAACAAAATCGAAACAACTACTTAAATTTTTTAACCTTAAAAAAAACCACAAACATAATGATAAACAATCCAGGTAAGTTAAATATTCTGGAATGTGTTCACTGAAGTTATTTTACTTGAAATAAATTAAAAATCTCAGCAATGACTCCTTTTCACCCACTTCCCCTTTCTCTTCCCCTTTCCTTCAGCAGTGATGTTCCGAATGGATCGGCTTTGAGCCAAGAGAGCATCGGCCTCCTGTCAAACAAGACGGCGTCTCTGAGCCTGGCAGAGGAGCCTGAGGGAGGAGGAGATGGCCACGACTCCCAGCGGGCAGGAGTGACACCCACATCTGCTCCGTGAGGCCAGGCCAGCACACCCCAAGCTCCACCTGCCGGGGCGCCCGCAGCTTCCATCATGTTTTTTTCCAGGGGTGATTGGAGAAAGCCAGGAGCAGCAGCAGTAGCAAAGCAGCAGGTCCAGAGGCAATGTGCACAAACACAACTACTAGAAACAAATCCTGCACATAGTTCACATTAACGCATTTTTTAATTAAAAAAAAAATGAAAATTAGCAGTATCTGCAAGCAATTCAAATTAAATTTGTTTTTGTTCTGTGAATGAACTTTATTTTAATAACTTTGGACGCCTTGAATCCCAGGGCTTAAAAAAAAAAAGATATTATATATATACTCTGTTTGATTAATTGTATGATCTTAATGAAGTAGGTTTTTTTCTCTTATTTTGGTATTATTACATACCCAGTGCATAATTCCTTATCACCTTAATTTCTCAATGACTAAAACAACCTGGCCGCTTCCTTGTATGGTTTAGGGGTAAAGGAGGAATGAGGATTGGAGGGTAGCTGTGAAATGCAGCATCAAAAGATGTGCAGCATACTTCATTCTTAACACAATTCTTCCCATTGTGGTCAGGAGCTGAACCCCAGCTTCTTGCTTAAATCATTGAATTTGAACTACAAGTGACAGAATCCTTGCAATTCAGCAGGCATTGTGGTGCTTTTTAAAGCTGGCATTGTTTAAGGTCTGTGAATGTTAGAAATTGGCACCCGAGAACCAACCTGTAGCTTGTCTGGATCGCCCTGGATTTCTCCTTTCGTAAGGAAAAAGTTACATCAAAAAAGTTGCATCAAAATATCACTGAAGGTGCAGCACAGATCCTGCCAGAAATACTGAGAAGGAAATTTGCCTGATAGATCTAATGCTTCTTCAAGTAGATGCTTTTTAAGCAAAAGTGGGAGAAGCCATAAACCCTTTTTGATGTTTTCTTTAAAAATTAAAGAAATTGTAGATTTAGTTCTTGCTGCACCTTTTTTGACTCCATTGACATACACTGGGGTGAGACCCTGGATACGAAGAACTCTGGAGAATGATTTTCAAGTGCTGCTCCCTCTGCACCTTCCTGGCCTGTTCTCATTTTTTCATTCTGGGTTAGACTACTAAACGGAAGAGCACTGGTTATGTAATATATTACTGCATTGCTTTGGTTGGGTAAAGCAAGAGTTAATAATTTTTTTCTTGGGTTTTTACTTTTTTTTTCCTTAACCTTAACTCCTGCTGAGGTCATAGCAACCTTGGGCTAAGCTTAGCATTCATCATACTGTTAAATAAAGCAAAAGGGGGGGTGGGAGGGAATACAGTCCCACTATTGCCTACCAGTAGGAGAGTCCAAACAGAAGACTCTTTTGAGTAGCAATTATTTAATTTGCCCAGTCAAGGCACCGCGTTTATATACTATTTCACATTGAATTTGATTATGCCCTACAGACCTGGCTGGTCAAGGATTTGATACACATATTGGCTTGGGATTCGAGCTTTCTTT